>JBCJKH010073702.1:0-29423 GCA_039877255.1 Loriculus beryllinus | reverse complement strand
AGAGAAGAGAAGAGAAGAGAAGAGAAGAGAAGAGAAGAGAAGAGAAGAGAAGAGAAGAGAAGAGAAGAGAAGAGAAGCCAATGCAACGAGTCCAGCATCTTCACCATGGGATCACAGCAATCATCTTTTATCATGGAAGGAATACAATACAGCCAGGGATGAAGCCCAGGCAGGCTGATTTTGCAGCTGAATGCAGCTCTGAGTCTCCATACTTGACCTCCCACCACCACATTGCCCAATGGATCCATGCTGATGGAATTGGGAAGTAGGGATGGATGCCAGTGACTTACCGGGAGTGCAGGAGGCTGTTCATTTTAATATATGCTACATATGGCATGAGAGTGTTAATAGAATTTATACTATAAAAAACTATCTCTGCACAAAGTAAGGAATTACTTGGGAGGATTTATGCAACAGATATGAAATCCAGTGGAAACAGTCTAACCTTTCTGAGGCTTATTAAGTTTTCTCTTTATTTATGGGTCTTTATTTATGCAAGGTGAATGCCACAGAAAATGCTATAGACTTATTGAAAACCTAGCTCTTGTTATTTATAGACTTTCACAATTACATTCTGCTTTTGTCTACATCAGGAGCAAAATTGTTTCAATTCACTGGGCCCAATCCAAAATCATGTATCTGACTTCACTGAATGGGTACCAGCACTATGGTATCAGTTGACCCAAAAATTATGTTATAAAGAGAAAAACATGTGAAGAAAAAAATGCCAGTAACAAAAAAACATTACAAAAACTTGTTCTGCATCGTCCTTACCCTTGTTATATATGTTACATTAAAGATACTTCAAGGTAACACTCTTCTGTCCTTGCCTGTGTGCAAGCAGTAGGATGCAGGACTCCCTGAGGACAGCAGGGTTTCCCTGAGGCTCCCAGGATAGGATGGTGTTCATTCCTTGGTGACGAGGAGGATCTTTAGCCAGGTTACTTAAGAAAAGATGACACTTCAGTAACCACACTGTCTCTCCATCAGTGTTTATCCCAAACCCTCAATTTCAACTAAACTGTGACAATATCCTTCAAAAAGCTGTGTTCTGACAAGTGTCATGGAAATCAGAAGCATGGATTGCTGCTCTGGTGAGAGGAGACAGTCTTCCCAAGAGTTACACCATTTCTGGAAGGTGAGGACACTTTCAGCCAGACACCCAATGTCACTCACTGGGTGGCATTTGTGATACAGAGGGAGGAGGTGATGGAGGGGAAAAAAAAATGTACAAATCCATTGGAATACAGGCTTCTGTTCTTCATCAATCAACACATCTTACTCAGTGCATCTAAACCCTGCACAAATTTCATCCTGTACTTTTCCACAGCTGTGTCACTGAAGCATTTTAATTTCTTACAGATACTAACAAATGCAACCTTAAAAAAGGAACTGCTGGGCCCTCTTCGTTCTTTCAGGTTTATCACTTCACCCAGACTGGGCTTTTAAAAAAGAATGATACAGCCTGGAGAGCACCTCTGCAGTCAGACTTGGGGCTTCCACTCCAAAGCATGGAGATGCTTCTAGTCAAAACAATTGACTAGCAATTTCTAGAATATAGAAAAATCACCTGCTTTTCTCTAAATTTATTCCCAAGAGTAGCTGCATTCTGTTAGGTGAAAATTTGCATTGCTACATAGAAGCAGATATAATATGACCATGTATGGTTTCCATACTCAAGCTGAAAAACTTCCCTGCGAAGAGCTAATGTTTGATAAATTCATAGTCAACTGAAACCATAATCTTATAATGAAAAATGTTTAGAAATCTTAATTAGACATCACAGTCTGTATTACTTACAACATGATAAGGACTAATTTCTACGTCATTCTGTATGACAGAGAATTCTGAAAGCAATGTTCATATTTCATTTATTATTTACTCCTCTGAAACTCCCTATCAAATCAAGTCAATGTTAGCTAAAAGTAATGTTTTGCCAAAAAAATGTGATCTTCAGATTTGTTCTGCTTCCATCATTTCAGTTATGCTTTTCACAATTATTTTGACTGATATCCTGCAAATGTTACCTTGCTCTACGAAACTGCTCAGCATCTCCCATCTCCTGTCTCTCTGAACTCACCTGTTTTCCTTCTGCTGTTATCTCATCAAACTGTGCAACATGGTCATCTCTGCCTCTTCTATAAAGCACACTGACCCAGAATGAATAGAGGGAAAATATTAGTGAATGTGATTCCTTTAACTGGGATTTTATGTGTGCTCTCTAAACAATGTCTGATACAATGTGTATGTAGATCTGCCTTTGAAAATGTCATTTAAGGGAGAGGCCTGGAGGATCCCCATCCTCTCAGTTTGCCGACACCACTGGCATTTCACTACAAACACATTTAGACAGATGGTAGGCAGGATGGTTTTACTGACTCCCAGCCAGGACTTTTGCAAAAGCTGCATTTGCCTGCTTAACACTTATAAAAACGGAAAAGAAGAGGGTGGAAAATGTAATAAGCGATCCATGTACATTACTAAGCAGTTTTAAATGCTTACACATCACAGCTGGTGCAGTGGTACAGCTCTGTGAGGGGACGGGAGAGCCTGCAGCTGTGAAAGCACCCTTCTGAGCCCCACAGAGCCACCACAAAATCCCACCTTGATTCCTGTCCCCATTAACAGCAGAATATGTAGAACAAATGCGCTAAAAGGATAGAATGAGCTTTTCTCATTGTCTTGTCAGAGGGGTTGTGTACTACATGATGTAAAAATGAAGTTCAGCTAGTTCAAAGATGTGGGATCAGATTCCCATCTTGTTCCAGCTGCTCTGCTCCCAGGTTCATTTGATGTCTTGGTTGTTTGCTAACAGCCCAATGGGGTCCATGGACACCTCTTGGCTGATTTCAGTACCACCCTTGTTATTCACTATATGCAGCTTTGGATAAAGGCTGTACAGCACAAGGACCTGACTCCCTGACCCCTCCTCAAAATCCTTTTGTATATTCATCTACATATTGCACGAATATATATATTGTATATTCATATTGTCTTATTCAACCATGCATGAATTTCTAGCCCACTTCAGCCTCCATGGCAAGGCATGCCTGACTCCATGCGACAAGGCTCCTGGTGCCACTATTGGTGAAGCCATCTCCTAAAAATACCAAGTCAAATCCATCTCCTGACTCCATTTGGAGCTTCCAAGGAACTCAAGCAGAAAAAGTATCAAAGCAAAACCTAAGCAAGAGAGCAAGGTTTGCACCAGCAGCTACAGTCACACTGGAGGGCACAAAGGAGGAGCAATTCTGCACAAGCAGAAGAATGACAAAACACAGGACATCACCACTGTGCCCACAGCAACTCAGATGAGGATGCAGCCGGTACCTTTTGCTCTTTCAAGCTCCGGGCTCTATTTCATACCCAACTGCTGTTTGCTGCTGTTGGCTTATTCGTCTCCCTCTCCACAGAGCTGCATTGTGATCCCACTGTGGCTGCTTGCTTATAGGTGATACTGTAACACAAAGGGGAAAACCTCAATGTTTGTTTCTTCCACAGGTATTGCTTGTGGGTTTAGGGTGATGAAGGTATGACAGATGGAATTGACCTCAGTGCAACCAAAGATTCAACTCCAGTTACAGTTCTCCAGGCAGGGTAATGTACATGCTTGACAAATCTTGGTTTAGGTGCTTCAGTATCAAAGTGAGAAATAGCTTTAATTTATAATGAAGAAATGGAAAACATTTTATACTCCCAATAATTTGAGAGTGTTTATTTCCAAAACAGCATTTTAAAATTAAGATCTAATGGGTCAAGTGCCTGATCATTTAGACAGCCCCTCTCCTTGCAAATGTCTCGCAAGAATTAAAAAACCGGACTTTGAAATAAAATAATAAAACCAAACAAACTAACTAACTAACAAGTAAATGCTGCTGCAGTGACAAGACATTTCACTGGTTTCATGAGTTCGTGTTCAGCCCCATGGCCAGGCAAACACAGGAGACAGAGCTGTGACTCAGCTGACAGGACCCTGAGAAGGAAAGGAAAGAAAAGGAGCTTTTATTGTCCAAACCCCCTGTATTTTGGCCTCCTGGCACACTGCTTGTCAGCAAAGGGACTGAGAAGCAGAAGGCAGACAACAGGCTGCTCCAGAAGGGAGGGAGCTGGGCACAGGTAAGCACAATTCTCCAGCTGTGGTAGCAAGGTGCCACAGAAAGACAGGATCTGCTGTCGAGATGTCACTGGAGAACTTCTCCTGGGCTTGAACCTTGTTTTAAGAAACCAAAACACCTGTATTGCTGCTCAGGAGACCGTGACGTGTCTGAAGGCTGGCAGTGGCACCAGTCACACGTCACTCAGCCCGTACACAGAGCTGTGAGAGGCTGCCTCTGAGTGACAGCTCTGCAGTGGGAGCTGAGCTGTCCCCAACACAGATACAAAAAGAGAGACAACGCGCTCCAGATTTGTCATTGCCTGTTCTCCATCTGTGTGAGCTGCTTGCAGTTTGCTTTAGCACAGCAACATCCTCTGGGATCTCCTTATAAACATCCCTGGGAAGCCGTGCCTCCTGCACTGTGGCCATTCCCACCCCAAAACCCTCTGTGCCTGCAGCAGGGCCACTGCTGAGTCTCAAATCCTCCTCTCCTTCTCCCAGTATCTGTAAGAGATGTTGGCCTTAAATCAATGCTGACTTAAATGCTGACTTAAATGTTTCAATTGCCCACACAGAGATCCTCCTCCTGGTTTCATTAATTCATTGACAATTTGGGATGCTTTGCATATTAGCAGAAGCATACATATCAGCACTACATTACACACTGGCCATCAGGGGTTGAACTTGTCACAGCTGCATCCCAGTGTCACACCAGTAATCCTTTTCCAAGTTAATTGGGCCAGCCGTGCTGCACACACCATTCCGTAAAGCTCTGGGTTTGCCTTCCTGGCAGCATGAACCAGAAGCTGGCTTTGCTTTTGGGCTGATGGCCTTACACTGGCAGTGCGGAGCCTCCTGATCTTCTGTCAGACACCCCGGTACACTCATAGTGAGCAAGCCTGACACAGCGCAGGCAGCCTGGAGGGCTGGGTATCAGGATGAGCACACACCACTAAAATAGCTCAGAAACTGCAAAACCAAGGCGTCCACCTGGACACCAAGGAAGTGACTTTCTTCCTCCTGGGGATATCAGGCAAACAGTGTCTCTGCAGAATCACAGGGAGAAGGAGAATAGTTCAGAGCACTCACATCACTGCTGTAATGTTTTGGGGGATGCTTTGGTGGAACATCTATCCATAGCCTTTAGAAAGTCCCAAAAAACAAGCCTTCAAATCAGGCACTTGTAATCAGACAGCATGAACAGTCCCTGCTTTTATTTGCTGCATCCACCACTTTGCTATTCAGTACATAATTGTATTTAGTAGCTCATATTAGAGAAAAAGAGTTTTATGAAAAACAGAGCCAGAACACATCTTTACGCTTCTCAGGCTACGTTTCATGATAAATTTGGCTGGCCAAGCCTTCACCTCAGCTACAGAGAGATCCCAGCCCACACACAGCCTCTCTGCTGGGCCTCTTGACAGCAGAATTACACCCTTCCTGATGCGGGCTGCCAGGGTCTTCACTGCCCAGTGAGATACCCTGGCATCACATGTGCTGTAGTGCTGTACTTCAACATCACACCTCTCACCAAATCATTCTCAATTTCCTCAGAGTCCCCAAATCCATGTAGTGCCAGGCAAGTTAATTCAAGCTTTTAAGTGTCTGTCAGAGATAGTTTTCCCCTCCCTGATCACAGCTTTTCTCCCCATATAAAGGCATAAAAGGGTATATTTTGAACACACTGATGCACATCCATAGGTGAACTGTATATCATCCTATAAATTGTGAATTAAAGATACATAACTCAAAAACACCAAGACAGAAAATCCACAGAGATGAATCCTTTTTTCTGCTTCTCAATGCATTATGCTTGCTTAAATCACAGACAATGTCTGGTAATCACCCCTGCCATGTTTCCAGTGGTATCAGCATGTACAATGTGATCATGCTAACCTGCAGAGCTGGGCATGTCCAGATGCCTGCAGAAGGACTGTCTCCCATGCCACTTGGCCAAGCAGTGGTGTGACCCTGTGACTCTGACATGGCTGTGGAGGGAAGAGGGGAACTCCACTATGAGGCCGGGAAGGGCTGCATCATATCTTTTCCCTTCCAAACCCACCAGGACCCCAAGTGAAGCCCCTGATCCCCATCAGTGCTTTGAGACTTGGTGCAGGCAGCTGAGAGCCACAAGGGCTACTGCAGACACTCCATGCTTATGATGCTCGGCCATGGGAATCCTGGACAGCCCACATTTCCTGATCCTCACAAGCAAACTCTGCAAGGAATGATTACTAGCCTATTACAAAGGGCATGCTCTATGAAGGCTCTCTGTTCATTGCACTGAGATGTATTTTCTTTACACTTGCATTTAGCTGCCAAGGGTCCATTATTTTCATGCATTTTGTTTCTGACAAAGTGTTTCTGTGGGTAAATACCCATTGCTTGGTGCTAAGCACAGCCTCAACCACCCTCCCTGCGGTCGTGGGAGGGGAGAGGTGAGTCAGCTAAATCCACACCCAGCCACCTGACTGGGTGGTTTCCATGGACAGAGGGGACCACTCAACTGCAGAGGAAAGGACACACAGGATCTCAGCCCGTTCCCAGGTGCAGCATCCACTCTGCAATAGAGGTGGCACATGAACTTGACTGTCATCCCCACTGCTTGATCTAGCACTGGGAAGGGGAATTCATCAGTGTACTGAGTGGTTTTGGTTCTGAGCAGCCAAGGCTTAATATGAACAGGAGGAGAAATAGCACTTTAAAATGGAAAGCAAAGATGAAGAAATGAGTGCTTTTAAGCTGCAGCCTGCAAAGCCCAGTGCTGGCACACCAGGGCACCCTAGGGATTAGGACAGTTCCCCTCCTTGTGCCCATGCAGCTTCATGAGCAAGCAGGGCAGATCCTACCTGACCTGCCACTAGCCTCACTGGCTCTGCAATAATTTCTCCTGAAATCTTCATTTCCTCTCCTATCATCTTGCTCTTAAGTCTCTTTTCTGTCCTTTGATCCTCTTTTTCCCTCTTCCAGCTACAGGATGCACTGCTTTCCCCCTTTGCCAGCACAGAGGCCCTGCTCCCCAGCAGTAGCAGAGCTGCTTATGTGGAGTGCTGGTGACATGTTGTGGCTGGCCTGGTTAATCACACATGTTCCCAAGAGCTATCCAAGCTGGTCAGATCTGAGATCTGATTAATACAAAATACTTATACTGCCCCCCACAACCTATGCAAGCCAGTGAGGGCTGTGGTTATCCACATGCTATAGGCTTAGTTAGCCTTTTTATCTGGTACAGTTGAAGGTTAAAGGGATTCTACACTGTTATGTATAATTATATGCATACATTGAATATTACTTAACACAGTATCTTGACTTTTAAAGTATTCTGACTTAAATTTGATCCTGATGATATTTACATATAAAATTCTCAGCATACCACTGCTGGCGGGCCCTACAGTTCGGTAATACTCTTAATTAAGGCCCTGATGGGGCTTGGTGTTTAAGGCTATGCTTAAATCTACTGACTTAATAAAACTAAATATGTGTAATTATTTATTGCTGACTAGTGTAGACATATATACGTAACCTATGCTGTTCACACTCACCCTGTGCACTTCTGGGGCCAGACCCTGACTTTGTGTTTAACTTGTGTATTGTCAAATAGAATGGGGGGACAGGTTCTTAGATACTGTAAGTAAGATAATCATTTAACTGACATCATTATACTGATTTGAGGCAAAATGACTTCTTGCATGTGAAAGTACATGCATAAATTATTATCAATTTATTTATGGTTATCAATTTTTGAAGCCTGTGTTTATGAACCTTACCAGCTCAGAGCCCAAACATGCCCCATGTCAGCAGGTCCAGGGGCATCTGCAGCACCTGCAAGTGCTTCCAGTAGAACATGTTCAGGATACAGCATAGCTGCACAGCTGTACAGAGAAATATTCCAGTCCCTCCTTGTGCCCTTATGCCAAACTGCTGTTTCAGAACTGCGACACCAAGCCATTTAAATACTGCCAGTTTATGCAGCATCTCATTTATCCTTTAATATTATACTTGCTTTTTTCTCTGAAGAGTGGTGTCTAATCACGTCAGGATTTTCTTCAGTAATTCTGCCTCTGGGTAAAGAGTATTTTTTTATACAACAGGGATGGATCTATATGGCTTTAAGAGGCAGATTCTCCTAACACTCAGGGCCTGGCTTAGAGGAGGCTCCTGAACTGATTCTGTCAAGAAGAGTTTGCATTTTCTTCAGGGCGAGTTAGAAAAGGGAAAAAACCTAAATGCATTTTGACATTTGTATTTCAAGTGTTATCTGTCAAATATGCCAGGACCAGATCACAAATTTCCTAAAGATTGCTGTGGCTATCCAGCCTACCAGTAGCAATCTAGAACTCATATACGATCCAGGCAGAAAGGCACATTGATAGAGTGTGATGACAGATTTCACATTAGGACAGAGGAGGAATAGGGGCAGCTAACAGCATCTTTAAAATTGCACATGGGTCTTGGCGGTAAGTGAGGTCTGACAGGCCGGTTTGCCAGAAACAGAGAAGAAACAGAAACCAGAAGGTTTCCCAAGGCCATGGCCATGTTACCCGGAGCTGATCAGTAGCTTCATGACATGGGTCTTTCTTTCCTGAAGTTTCGTGCTGCTGTGTGCAAAATTACTCTGTAGGAGGCCTTGACCTTTCACTTCCTATTTAAACATTATTTTGGATCAACAGATCTCTTCCTGTCCCTCTTTCTCTGAAACCAGCTAGGGGTAGAGAGAGTATGCAGGGAAAGGCAAGTGATGCCACTGGGGCTGAAGGATGCTGTGAAGCAAAGCCATCACAGTACAGGCATTCCCAACTCTGCAGAGCCCCGGCCCCAGAAATGGCTGCAGCATCAGCCTGGCTACCTGCTCTGACAGGACAAATGGCACTTATGGAGGACACCCAAGAGCAGCCGTGCATGAGCCAATTCAAAATCAGTGGCAGCAGAGGACAAAGGCTGCTTAGGTTTTACATTGCTTCATCTCTTTAGTCCCCTAGGTTTGTTATTGATTCCACCTGTGACATTATGCAAAAGCCCCCATTGACTAAAGGACCTTTAAGATGATTTCTGATACTCCAGCAGCATCAAATTAGATCGGCTTCAAGGTGATCTGCCAGCTCTGCCTCTCTGTTATACAGTGTGTAGTTGTTTCCAAAGCACTCTATTCTAACAGTCTGATTTAATACCATGTGAAGGGGAGATCTACAGGTCTTGTTATTATGTGAAATTAAAAGTCATTGTGCTGGTTACATTTCTAGTTCTAATGTATTGGCGTTGCTAGCAAAACAACCAGTCCACCACATGCAAGATGCTGTGTGTTGTATTAGCTACGTTGATTTGTAGATGAGGAATGCACAAATTGAGGCACGTTGTACTCTCATAACAAAAATTACAGTGAAACGGAATGCTGTGTAGAGAGATGTGAGTTGTTCCTGGGTGTATTAATAGCCAGGCTGAACTGGGAGGAAAATGGGTTGGTGTATTTGCTGCTGAATGTTTTTGAGGTCCTGTGTGGTAGATTGATACAGGTCTGTTTGACCACGAGTGATGTTATCCTTATCAAGAACTTGCTTGTCCCAGGTTTTCTAGGAATTGTCAATACCCTGAGTCCTGCTATAGATGCTGTCAGCCATTTAATTATGGATGCTTAATCACCGGTGGTGGATTAGCCCCTGGTCTCCTCCAAACACAAGCATGTACGTGCAGCAAAGGCTGAGTTTCAGAGCCCGGACAGCAAGCTCCCACACAGATTTAATTTCCCAGAAGGCTATTCCTGCACAATGAGTACATTTCACTCACTTCCTGGTGAATGGGCATGGGCTTCAGAAGGTGTTTGCTTCTCACATAGTGAGTCTTTCTTCAGATGTGGGTTAGAGCCTATAGGAAATATTTGGCAGTGGACTGCACTTCTGCAGGGTTTGAGAGGTCACTTGCCTATACACTGAATCTTAAAGGCAGTTGACACTGAGCACCAGCCATTCTTTTCCCTCCCATTTTAATTCCAACCTGGTCCTGGTAGCTCCTGGCCCAGCAACCTCTAACTTGCACTGCACACAAACATTAAGCTTTTGCAATCCTTGCTCTCCAGAGGGTCAAGATATTAATCACTGACACCACAAACAGGAATCACTAGCCCCCACAAGATTGATGAAGTCTGCAGAGGGTAGGTGGGATGGTGAAGTGACATACAGAATGGTTCTTAAAATATAGCTACCATCTATTTCATAGTTTTGATAGATTTGAATATCAGCTGTGTACCTGTTATGAATAGTTTACTAAATTTAAGGGACTTTTAATATCCATGTTTTAGCTGTTATTCCACTTCCCTCCCAAAATCTAATATATTCTGAATCCTGTGTCACTGCTGACATAAACGGCTCCTGTTTCTCCAGTCAAAAGAGGCAAAAATAACCCATCAATAATAAGGAATATAAAGGGTAGATTCATTTTTTAGCATCAGGATGCCAGACCCAGGGTATAGAAATAGATGTGAGTGCTATGGCATGGCAGAGCAGAATAGAAATGTTTCTATTATTATTATTATTATTATTATTATTATTATTATTATTATTATTTTGGAATCTGAGGGGTTTACAGACACCATATCCACTGGAAATAAACCATGCAGGGCAGTAACAGGCAGCCAGAAACCCCCAGACAGCCCTGCACCTTCCAGGGCTGCCTCATCGTCAGCTCAGAACTGGCCTCTGGGCTCACCCAAACAGACCTCGAGAAGTAAGATGACCTCCAGAGAGATGTGTCAGCAGAGGAGAGTGCACCCACAGCCTATAGGAGAAAGGGCCCAAGCTGGGTAATCTGGAACATGTCACCGTCACTGGACCCAAATACCATCTTCTCTGAGTTGCAGAAATGGCCCCTTGCCCAAGATCCCAGGACTGACTGCATAGCTTCAGGAACTCCCTTGCTTCAGAGCATGAGTCAGGCTGAAAGCAATGGTGACCACCATATATGCTCCAGGTGTCCATCTGTCCAGCTGCAAATACACACAACCCCAGTTCCCTTCAGAGATGAAATCACATGAATAAGGCAAATCCAGATATCCTCAGCAAGGTCATTCCAAGACATGTTGTAACTACCTCTAGTGCCATGCTAATGGATCAGATAAATATTTAAATCACATATTAGTTTTCTCACTAGCTACTTTCAAAGTACCCAGATCAGTGAGAAACATGCTCTGCAGCCCACCTGTTGGGCAGCACAAAGCTCGCTCCTGATAGTAAAGAGGAATAGGCACCCTCGGGGATGAAGGGATGTCCAGCAGCATGCTGAGAACTGGGTGCTCAACACCCTGTGCCAGTGTACAACCAGCCATATGGGCTAGGAGATGGTCCCGACCTGCTCTGCCGCCACTGAGCTGAGCTGGGGACTCACAGAGGTACTTCAGTGTCTGTTTGAAAATACAGTGAAGCCTTTCCTCTTGATGGGCACATTTTCAGTATAGTTATGTCCTCTTTATTTCACTCTGAGGTTTAATTAATATATAAATCAAACGCTTATAAAACTCACAAATGCTTGGGAAGATGTAAAATTTAATTAGTTTGCCCACACAACTCCATATGTCAACTGTTAGCTCAATTACTCCTTGCCATGAAATACTGACTGCACTTTCCCATATTGGTAATTTCCCCTCTATCTCAGAGTCGTGTTTAACAACACCCTGAACTCAACGCATGCTCTTATGTTAAATTAAATATTGAGCACAAGGAGCAAGAGCCCCTTTATCAAAATCACAGCTGGGTTTTGCTCAGAAATGAGATTCTCATGCAATAGTGGGCAGATTATAATCTCTGGGGTACAGGGCAGGTAATCGCTCCACTCTGGGATGCGCTACCAGGCCAGCTTGCAGAAGGAGCACCACCGTGCTCATGCTCTCACCTACAGCACTGGAGAAAAAATATCCTTGTCCAGGTTTTCTCTTTTCTAGGGATGGCAGAGGAATGGAGCTGGTGCCAGTCAGGCAGGGACTGAGGCTGGGGATGAAGCATGTAGCAGGGATGAGTGAGAATGGGCAGGCAATAGATAGGCTGTGATTGGCTTATGCGTGTACAAAGTGCAGGTGTGCAGCAGTTAAAGATGTTCTCCCATTTTACTGTACATAGTTCAGATTTATAGTTTCATAGTATAGATTCATAGTTTAGATTTATAGTATAGAATCATAGTTTCAGATTCAGGTGAGAGCCCCATTTCCCCATGCACTGTGATGGTCTCAAAAACAAATTGTAATTTTGAGCATAAAGCCACCATGGGGGGCAGTTGCTGGTGGAGGTGGTGTTAAACCATCCTGATATAAACAGAGCTGCAACACAGACACAAAATAGAATCATTTTCATCCCCTAACTTCTTTCTTCAGGCAATCGGCTTACTTCTTTAATTCAAATTGGCTCTTCATACTCAAGTCTTATTTAATCTTATTTTTCAATTAAATTCAATTGTCTGTGATCTTCTTAACTTCCTATACTTCCCTGCATGTCTAACACGGACAAATTTTGCCTTTGTTCCTTTCATTTTCCTTTTTTTTTTTTTTTCCCAAGCTGGTGATGTTGTGCTTAACAAAAGCCTCTTCCAGCAAAGACAACTGGGTAAGAGCAGAGCCATGGCTTGGTCTGATCCTGAAGCACTTCTGTGTTGCCCACACACAAGCAGTGGCTACTAAAATGACACTGCTGGGAGGGGGGAGTATGTTTTTCACCAGTCAGCTGCTTTTGTTCAACATCAGGGTGTTCATGGTCCCAATGGGCAGGGAGGAAACCTAGTGATATGGGATGGTGAGGCTGGAGCAGGCTTTGCACCTTCATTTGGTCAGTGTCAGGTTAGCGGGAAAGGAGCACCACTCTGCTCTTTGAAGTGACCCCTCAAAACACAGCTTTTACCTCTTTAGCCTTTCTAGAGGGATAAAAGGGAATGTTTCATGAAAAGTATGCTGTCAAACATGGGTTACAAGTACCTGGGGGAGTTCAGCCAGAAGTCAAGACTCCTGATTTCAAGTGTCCAATATTCAAGTGCATTCCAATGCCTGCAATGGAGCCACAGGGTAGCTCCAAGCTATACATGAGATGTTTTTTCTTGAGACACCCTTTGACAGAGCCTTCTCCAGGACACTCAGCACTCCACACACACAAGCACAGCCCACACTGGATCAAATTCATCCCTCCTGCACCAACTCTGCAGTCTCACATGGGTCTCTGCAGCCAGGTCCTACCTCTGATCAGGACGGGGTGACCTCAGGAAAACCAGGGCCATTCACCAGAGAGGGAAAGCAGCTGTCAGCAGAAAGATTTTTTAGGACAGTTTTGTCTCCAGCTGTGAAGCACCTGGGGAGCAGGAGAACCAAGCACCCTAGACGTGGTAAAGCTGCCATCCATCAAGAAAACTGTTGGCAGCGGGCACACTTCAGACAACACTTAGAAAAGGGATAACACCATGAAAGCTGCAGCACCCAAAGGACAAACCTTAACATATGCAGAGGGGATGTATAGTATCAACTACAACTTTATCTGCCACTTCTCCTATGCAACTGTATAAAAGACAGCTGGGAACACCCTGCCCTGCCCAGCAGCAGCCAGACCTGGCATCTGCAGGGGAGATGCTCCTAAGGAATTTGCTCATTTATCGCATCAAGGGTGTTTTGCTGCTGTAGAAAACCCTGGCTGTTTCACCACTTGATGCTTTCAGCGATTCTGGAAAGGTTACAGGAACCAGAGGACCAGCGATCAGGTGAGACGTTCAGTTTCTGCCATCTTTTTTAAATACTAATAAATGCTTATTCTCTCTAGTTATGATAAACAGCTAGAAGCAGCCCCCAAGTGTATTTCAAAAATTGAAAGACCAGAAGGCAAAGAAAAAGGCCACCAATTTTATTATTTTGCATAAGCAGTGTATAATTGGAGAGCAGACGCTGTCTGTAGAATGCTGTCACTGGGGACCCTGGATTTCTAATAAGAAATCCATGGGGGAATTAGATGTTGTTTCGGTGGCGTTGTAACTGATTTACGGGGATGCACCTGGAACCAGAATCCATGTCCTGAATCGCTGTACTTCACCAAAAGCAGAAAATACACACACTGTTTGTAAATCCCTGCGAAACTGGGTCTGCAGTGGAAACAGTGATAACCCCTTAATTATAGCAGTGCTTGTGGGGACTGTGATAATTAGGAGTTTCTGGTGTTCTGGAAATCAAAGTGGTTTCTATTCTCTTCTTTAATTAATTCAGGCTTTTATCTGTGAAAGTGGGGATGAATAAAGCTTCTGCTCTGGGCAAAGTGCAATGGTGTTTGTGAGGTCCCTGGAAGGGTGAAGCCACCAGAACCTGGGATTTGGGTGATGTCCTTTGCACAGCAGCATCCCTGGCCTCTGATTCTCAATATTTTGAGAACATGAAGGGGAAAGGCCAGAGGGAGACATGCTCTGAGCAGGACTCTCCACATCACACATGCATTGCAGGAACCTGCTGCATGGGGATGTGTGTTCGTGTACCTGCAGCGGAGGACAGACTGCCTGCCAGCAGGAATTCATGAGCGGCACATAACAGACACGCAGCACTATCTCCTTCCCACACTGGAAAGTGTGAGTCAAGTTGGTCTAAAAATCATGGGACTGTTATAAAACAATGATTTATTGTTGCTGTTGTTTAAATCAAGTTAATGTTATAGGTTCCTTTTATTTCACCCTAGGAGGGGTTGATTTTGAGAGGCTTTCTCTGGCAAACCCCTAGGTCTGGGAAATCATATTGGATATCCATATGACTGTCCAAAAATGATGACAGTAGTGTGGAATCTGTGGTAAAACCATGTGATATGACCAAACGGATGCTTCCATGATGTGAATTTGCACATGCAGGGATAGAAAAGATAAGTTTTTAGCAGTATGTAAAACCTCCAGCTGAGGGGACGACTTCAGTGCTGGAAACAGGAGCATCTGCCACCCACTACAGCTGAAGGCGGCAGCCCATACCTGTATGTTGCAATTAACCTACACAGCTAATTAACCAAATCCATCCCTGACAATGTTATCAAGAGCTGCCTGAAAATGATCCTTTATGTCAAAGTCTATTTTAAGATCCAATAAATCAGGACCCACCCTACATAAGCCGTGCTCCAGTCTAGGGATCTCCATGCCTCATCATTTCCCACGCAGGGTATTCTCCTGCAGGCTCCCAACCCACGGGCTCAACATTAGAGCTGTGCTCCCGAGCAGTTTTGTGTTGGATTAAGCTGCTCCCCTGAAAGAAACTGCATTTGAGCATCCACCCTCATACAGTTTCGGTCTTTTTCTCCTATTCCTACTAGATGGCGCCTGTACGACAGGCGGAGACGAGCTTTCGCAGCGCCACCGTGGAGCGTATCCACCAGGTCTACTTCATGAAGATCTGGTAGATGACATTCTTCTCCGAAAAGACAGGCAGCTGAGAAAGCGATCACCTTCCTGGAGCTGACTAGGAGCAGGAAGCCGTTTTCTGGTAGCACCGCGTTAACCGAGCTTTCTGATCCCCGGCGGATGCCGGCAGACCCCTGGGGAGACACAGCATCCAGCCAGAAGCTGAATCTGAGGTACCGAGATGTGCATAAGCCCTCTACAGACACTTCCAGCCCAAGCACCCGCCTGTGTTGCTAGAGTGCTCAGGAGGGCATTTCCCTGGTGTTTCTGGAACATCAGCAGAAAACACACAGCCGATAGAGGGGAGCAGGGAATCGGTGTGCATGCAGACCCCCATCAACTTTTACCACCGTACAGCCACCATCACCCCTGCCCAGTCCTCAGGTGGGAGGAGCACTGTGGGGGTACAGCCCACCCCTCCTCACCGAGGATACTCTGAGAGGTACACGGCAGTGCTTTGTCCTGCCTGCTACCTGCCCACAAGCTGCTCCCCTAAGCCTGCTACTCCTTGCAGCTCCATGGGGATATATCTAGCCAAGTCTGTCCCCAGTGCCATCAGGATTCAGGAACAGCCTCAGTACTTCCAGATAACCCCGGTGGAATCAAGGGACAACACAAGCTACTGCTATTTGTCACCCAACAAACACTTTTTGCCCAACTCCAGCATCACAGAGCCATTGCTGCTCTCCCTGCACGCAATTTTGCAACCTCCCGCTCATTCTCCCTGCACGTGCTTCCTGTTGCACAACTATGGCAAATTCATTTCTGGTCTGCACTCAATGACAATAATTAGCCATATATTATTAATTCCAGCTCGCCTGTGTTGAACATGTGCCCTTCTAGCCTCTTTACCAGCTCTTTTCTGGGCTCTGTAGGTTTGGCACTCAGACCACACACCAATCTGGAGCACCATGTCAACAAACCCACCTGACACTCCTGTTTGCTTATAACCCAATTTCCCAACATAAACGGTATCACAGGCCCCCAAGAAAGCAGCTGCCAGCCCAAAACACAGCTCTGGAAAGGCCAGAGGAGGAGCTCTATTTACTGACCACCCTTCCAGATAGGTTGGGTTTACAAACAGTAAATTTGCCAGGCACTTTCCCTGGATTTCAGGGGTAAGCGAAGCCATTCCCTTGTCATGGCATTGCGGGTGGCAGGGTGAGACCAAGTCCCTGAGCTCCACTTTTGACAGTGTACTTGCCCAGGTGCAGCTGCCGCTGCTGCATTCTTCATGGCCTCCAGTGCACACCAGCCCTTGGGCTGGCACATACACCTCTGCGATGCACCTAGGGGAACTGGTGAGAGGAAAGCATCGAAAGGAGGCTCAGGGACTATTGCCTTGGTATCTGGATACAGCGAAGCCTGGGCATGCACTTGGACAGGGAAGGGCATCCCACCTTGTTGATTGGTGAGCTGGCCCTGTGCACCCCTCTATGCAGCCACTTTGTATGGTTTGAGCATCCCAGCAAGAGCCGCCAGACACAGTGTGGGATGTGGAGGCTCCCCATAGCTCCCTGGCCCAGCAGCCAGGAGCTGCCAAGGTTCATCTGCTCACCCATGCCACGCTGAGCTGGCACATGGGCACCGGTGGAGCCTGCCAGCCCCAGCCCTGAGCAGATCCAGAGCAACTGTCCAGCTCCGTGGAGGGGAAGGCCGGGGAGGAGGGGGCACAGGTGGCTTTGTGGCTGAGGATACAGCAGGGGCACGGCCAGCTGGGCACAGGGACACAGATGGTGCTGCTGGAGAGCAGCAGCTCTGACCACAGTGATGGGCTGGGAAGGACAACTGCTGGGAAAAGGAAGGTCCATATGACACAGGGAAAACCTTGCTCAGGACAAACAAGGGGAAGTGGAATGAAACCAACAGAACACACAGAAACAATGGCCAAGTCCAGCACAAGCACTAACACTGGGTACTCTGGGTAGAAATGAAATGAAGCCACCTTGCAAGCCCATAACAGGTCACCCCATCAGACTCCCAAGGGCATTTCTGGAGCAACCAGTAAAGCAGTCACAGACCAGGAGCTGGGGAGGCTTTAGCTACCTACCGAGGCACCTGCAGGAAACATGAAGCTGCAGAACACAGACCATTCAGCAAATGGATAGCCTGGACAGGGCTGGCCACAGGTTTGAGAAGAGGGAGATGGGTATACAGTGTGTGTTCATTTTGAATAACTTCTTTGTGACAGAGAGGTGGAAAAGCAGAGGATGTTCTGGTGAAAATGGTGGGGAAAAGTCTCCAGAGTTTGCTGTTTTAGGAAAATAAAGTGAAATCTTAAAAAAAAAAAAAAAAAAAAAAAAGAAAAAAACACAAATAGAAAGAAAGAAAAGAAAAGTAGATTTCAGTGCTTCAGGATAAAGGAATCCCAGAGGGCTGGTCATTACCCAAGGAAATGACCATAAAACAGAAAAATAGCCTTGCTTCATGCAAGGGAAAGGGACAGAAGGAGATCAAAATGGTGCTAATGCAGCATTGCAGAGACCGGAAAGGTCAAAGAGGAATCACGTAAGGTTAATTGTAATGACCAGGGCAAACAAGGCAATGACTGTGAGCTCTATAAATAAAAGGCAAAAGTTGCCCTTTACATAATGCAGGAGTGCAGGTAACAAGATACAGAAAGCATGGGAGAGTTCAAAAATTTCTTTCCTTCAGTCTCCTCAAAGGGCTGATCATAGTTTATAAATTAGGTACCATTAAGATACACACTAGGAGGCAGGATCTACAACAGGGAAGAAAGGGGTAAGCAGTAATCCAGGTCTCTCAGCTGCATCAACTCACAGATGGACTCCACTGAGGCATGATGAAGTACAGACATCCCAATGATCCTTCTTCTCCTAACCATGCCAATAGGTATTCTCACCTCTCCAGTACTGCCCAAAACCCAGGGAACATGCAGCATCTCAGAGTTTGCAGCCTGAACATTCTTAGCCTCTGAAACATTCTCTTATACAAGGTCCAGCAACCAAGAATCACCAATGCATCCCCAAGCAATCCCATGTGTTTCCCATGGCCTGCCCATGTTAGCAGGTTTCTGTATCTCCCACCCCATTGACGTGATAGTGGATGTAGGAAGTGATGGTTACCCCAGGTTGAGAAACACGAGGCTGGCAGTGGGCCCTATTTGCAAGCAGCACAAAAGCAGGAAAGGGGGGACATCTGCAGCAGGCAGCAATGAGAATAGGCTGAGATGGTTAAAATCACAGCCTGTCCATAAAAGCTGTGGCTGCCCCATCCCTGGCAGTGTTCAAGGCCAGGTTGGATGGGGCTTTGAGCAACTTGGTCTAATGGAAAGGTGTCCCTGCCCATGACAAAGGGGTTGGAACTGGATGGTCTTTAAGGTCCCTTCCAATCCAAACCATTCACACGAGGCTCAGTTCAGAGAGGCTGCACATCCCTCTGCACAGACTTCAATATCAGATCACACCAGCATCACCTCAATTATGCTGTGGGCTAGGGACAGATGAGACAATCCCTTCACGTCTCTCCCCTCCCTGCTGCTCTGATGAATAACCAGGGTTCCAGAGGGATTCTATTTATTTATTTGTTTGTTTGTTTGTTTGTTTATTTATTTATTTAAATCCCTGTGGGTTTGACCCAGTGTTTTTACCTGAAAGCACTACTTTCAGTGCCAGCTCTCAGCAGCCTAACAGCATGGTACCACTGGTCTACCAGAGCAGGACCGTGCAGCTGGGTTAGGGGTGCGTGCAACATGACAACTCTTCTCCCGGTGCGGTGCGGTGTAAGAACCACTATCTGCTCCACGCCCTGTGGCACAGCTTTTGAGAGCAAGTGTACAGCCCCTGATAGCACAGAGAGGCGCACCAAGCCGCACCCTCCCGTGAAAATGAAACACTGGCTGGCTCCGAAATGCACTTCCAAATAGAGAATTAAGGTCTGCCTTCAACTCCCACCTGTAATGGATACCGCCTCCCCTTGCAGCCCTGGCAGCGACGCTCTCCCACCCGGGTGCGTTTAACCTCGGCACGGCAGTGCCACCCGGGCAGGCGCAGCGGGGAACCTGCCTGTCGCAGCGGCCAGGGCTGCTGCGCTCCTGCTCTCAAACCCTGGGCCGGGCAGCGCTGAGCTATGCGGAGAGCCTGGCTGGGCCAGGCTGTGCCGAGCCGGGCCAGGTTATGCCATGCTGTGCTGCACCATGAGGTGAGCCCGGCGGCGCAGAGCTGTGCAGCGCCAGGCTGTGTAGTGCCGAGCCGAGCCGTGTTGAGCCGCACTGTGCCGTGTCTGTCGGAGCCCTGCCTGGCCGTGCCGTGCCGAGCGGTGCGGTGCTGCGCGGGTGTCTTGGCGGCCGCCGCCGGGCACATGGGCAGGAGGGCGGAGCACGCGGCCTGACATCACCGTCCCCGGCTCACCGCTACCGGACGGCTCCGCTCGCCCTCCCGCCGCCCAGAGGTGAGCACCGCGGGGAACGGGCACAGCGGGATTCACCCTTGCTCGGGAGGCACTGCGAGGCGGGGCTGCCCGCGGCCGGGGGCCAGCGGCGGCGGAGCTCCAACAGGCAGCCGCCGGGCAGCGCCGGGCGTGCAGTGCGGGGCGCGGGTGGCGTGGCTCGGCTCGGCTCGGCTCGGCTCGGCTCGGCAGGGAGGTGCAGCCGGTGGTGCCCTCGCTCAGGATGACTGTCCGCGCGGTCCCGGGGCGCGTCCCGCCGGGTCCCCCTCGGCGGAGGTGGGGAGCGGGTTCCGGTCCCGCTCGCGGCCGCTCCGCCCCTGGGCTCGGGCAGGGGGTCCGGGCCGGCAGCTGGAGCGGCCCCAGAGCGGTCTTGGCTGTGGTCGCCTCGGTGTGTGTGCTGGGTTTGGGTTTGGGGCCAGGTGCCGGCCAGAAATTTCCAAGGAGGTCGGTGTGTCCTAAATGCTGTGATCAGCAGTAAAAGGCCGGTGGGATGCCCGTCCCTGGCCGGTGCGCGCGGCTGCGGTGAGGGGTGTCTGCTGGAGGCGTTTTCCCGGCGCTGCCGAACACGTCCGTGCAGGTGGAGGAAACCCGCTGGCACAGGGCACAGACGCCCCTGTTTTGCTGTCCAGGTAGACCAGTGTTGTGGTTCTCCTGAGTATGGTGGGGTGGCACATGTAGATAGATGCGCAAGTCGGGTTGTTCTCAGCTCTACATATGCTCTGAGGAGGTGAGTGGCTTTATCCAGCCAGGAGGAAATCAGCACCGAGATACGGAAAACTTGGGGACAATCTTGGCCAGGGCCCACCGTCCCTCAGGCAAGCAGGGAGCAGAAGTGGGTTCTGTAGCAGTGTCAGAGCTTACACAAGGGACAAGGGTTGAGTGCTCTATGGGGGGCCTGCATGGGATTCGTGTTGGAGTACCGAAGGATGAAAGCTGTGAAGGAACTGGAGAGCTGACTTTGTAATAGGACCATCCCACAGGGTGTAACGTTTGCCCTGGGGGTGCATGAGGCAGTGATGAACAACAGGGAGCTTGGGGGAACGTTTGGGTTTGTAATGCCTGCACTCCACTGAATCAGGCAGGGGGACAGGCTGGTACTAAGGACCCCAGATCATTTCCCTCAGTGTAGTCTAAATAAAACTAACAGAGAGAAAATTGCCTCCCATGGCAAGAAACCAAAATTGAGACAGCAAGAGAGAAAGGCCATTGCCTCCTGCATCAATACTCCTGAGGGCTGAAGAGATGCAGTATTTAAATCTTGTTAGTCCTCCATCAAGCTTAAGTTTTCTCCTCTTCTAAAATCACATTTACTATGAAACAAATGTACAGAAATACAAGATCCCATAGTCACTGCACATATTTGATTTCCTCCATGATTGGAAAGAAGAAAATGTTGATGACTCAACAAGTCTTTGTTAAAAATACCCCACCAAGCCCCAGGGAAAAAAGCATCTGGAAAGCATAATATTTTTTTCTTTTTGCTTGTTTACTTTGCTTTTTATTTTTGTTTTTGGTTTGTTTCGCTTGTTATTGTTAGGAACTGTGCTTCAACTGTGACCTTGTAACATCACACCCGTAAATAGAAGCAGGTTTAGATTCAGGGGAAACACATTTTTTCCGATGGTGGAAGAAGTAGGCCAGCCACGCCAACTCTCGAGAGGCAGGAAAGGCACCGGCAGCTGTGGTAGGAGATGTCACATACCAAGAAATAATATACATCAAGAACTAGTATATGTCACATACCACAAATTTGTAACTATAAGTTTCCCATCACTGATTAGAATTAGCTTTTTGTCAAGCCCATGATGGAGGAAAAAGCTAATTATTTTCATATTTTAATTTACTGCTTCTTCGTGGAGTAGTTTTCCCTGCAGCCCTACAGTGGATTGAACAGTTTCCCATAGCCATCTAAGTTAAAATGAAATGTAGTGTAACTGCCAGGATAAAACATTTTGAAAGCATGACATAGGAGCCTACATCACATTTCCAAAAGCCCTTAGGTACTCTGGGGCCTAAATCACTTGAACATTTTGATGATTTTGCCCAGGGTTTGAGGAACTGAGACAGAAATTCCTTCCGTCCTTTTTCCAGGTTCTCAGATTTTCAATGAGTCTCCCTAAAGCCTTGACTGTAGTAACACGTGCATTTCCATTTAGTACCTATGAGTACACCATTGTAGTCTTTGGAAAAAATGTCTGAGAGCTACCAATGGACCACAGGCTTCAAGAATCAGGGTCTGTAGATAATGTGTCCACCACTGAAGTGTGCTGATACCATGATCATGTGCAGGCACTAATAGATGCCAACATGTATTGCTTCAGGTACTTAGAGTAAGAGCTGGTTTTAAAAAAGCACATTAAAGACCATCAAAGTGGGATCCTAGATGGACAGAACTGACCAAGCTGACAGCATCAACTCCCTCTGCAGCAGTCAGCACAGCTTGGCACAGGATGGCTCACCTGAGTAGTGGTGAAATAGGTGGTGTTTGTCCTCATCCAGCACACATGGGTCCCAATAAGTTGTGGGAGTCTTTGGGGGAAAGCAGACTGTGCACACCTACTCCTGTACGTGTGCAAACGTGCACCAGAATCCCTCTTCCTGGAAAAGGTACCCTTGCGTTGGAAGCTTCTGTGGCTGCTGCTTTATACCAAAATATTCTCCTTCTCAGACACCTCTTCTGCTCAGCACAGCAGGTATGTCTGTGGCATGTCTTGAACTTGCCCAAGGGAACATAGTCTGCTCAGGCAAAACAAGTGCTATATTCACAAGGCAGCATGATCACCATAGTCATCATCCTTTTGTGGTCCTATCCTGGTGAAGCCACCAGATGTCTACCCTTGCTTTTCCTCCCATCTTCTCCCAGGTCAGTAACATTTCCGTCTTCTTTCTCCTTCCCTGTTGGTCTCACCCACTTGAAGGAGTGGAGAAAAGTAGAGAGAAGTGTAAAGTAGCACCCAAAGAGCAAGAGGCTCAGTGTTCCTCAACTGAAGGGCCCAGGTGTATTCATCTCCCTGGGCTGACCTGCAAGATTCCTGCCGGTACAAGGGAAAAGGTGGAGTGAGCTCTGCTCCCCAGGATGTTGGAGCAAAGGCTTACATTTCTGCCAGGCACAAGCAAACAATAGGGGTAGGAAGGAGAAGGTGGAGTGCTCACCCCAGGGCGATTAACTGGCTTTCAGTCTTTGTCTCCCATATGTCTCCCAGCCACCTGGATCCCCGAACAGGACCATGTGCTCAGCCGGTTGCGTTTGCCTCTTCTCTCCCAGGTGCTTCCCAGGAGCTGCTGGGAAGTGCAGAAGCAGCAGAACGTGGCCCTACATTAGTACCTTTCCTGGGCAGAGCACCCCATTTTCACTCCTGCGTTTATTCAGAGCTGGCTCAGAGCTACCTCTGTGCACTGTGTGCTGTGCCTGTGCTCTGAAGGAAAGCAACAGATCAGTAGGAGATGGGCTGATCCCGTACGACAGATTGCATCTTCCCTCTACCCCACCCTGTCTCCTGGGCTGTCTTCTTCCCTCATGTGGTCCTGTGCATCTTCTGAGTCACCAGGAGAGGCAAAATCAGAACTGCGAGGGAATGCTGATCTTGGAGACCCTTCTAACAGTCGCTGCAGTGAACAAATAGCCAATCCAAACATTTCCATGCACACACAGCGGAATTTCTCTGTGTCTTTCCTGGAAAGCAACAAAGAGGTTTTAAACAGCTGGAGCCTGCCAGCTACCTGCAGTGACTGCTGAAGTCAGGTCTCACCATCTCTGATGCCCTCAAGCTCCTGACAGAACAGCACACACACTGCCTGGAAGAGAGCAGAAGAGATTTTCTCCAGTTCAGGAGCTTCTTTCAGGCCAGAGCACCTCCTCCCATCCTGTCTGGCTGCAGGGCGTTATTAGATCTACTTGAGAAGCTTCCAGCATTTTGGCCTTCTGGCTGCTTCCCTGCTCTCCCTGCACTTTGGGGAGGGGAATGCTCAGAAATGGGTGAGATAGCTGTTAACTTGGTAAGAACAGCAAGTGAATTAAGACCCCAAAAGAAAGCAAGAGAAGCCACATAAGACTTAAGTAGAACATCTGAAGTTGTTGTAAAACATCTGAAGTTGTTGTAAAACCACCCCTTTATGGCACTTGATAACTGTGAGATGACAAGCAGGGAAAATAACCCATCCTGTATGATATGTGAGCATCAGCACTGCTGTAGCAAAACCCTGTTTTGGGTCAGGTGTGTGCTCTGCATGGTCTTACAATGAAGACTCTGGGCTTCCCAGACTTTCAGATTCCCATTTTATGAAGTTTTATTACAGGGCAGGGCCTTCTCAGGCTTCTCATTACTCTGTCAACACAGCAGGCACAGGCAGCAAGATCTTTGTGTGGAAGAGCAGAGGAAGCTCTTCAGACAAGGACTTTCCTGCAGAGAAGTGGTACTGCAAAGAGGGGCCCCTCGCCTTCAGAGATAGATGTGGGAGAGGAGAGCTTGGGAACTATCTATCATTGGGTAACTGTGCTTAGTTTTTTTGAAAATAACAGGCCAAAAGTTTGCTTTCCAGTTCCACATCACAGGCAGGGTTTTTTTCTGCTCAGCATTAATATTGCCTATGTAACCTTGGGAAGTTGTCCCAGCAAAATGACCAGAGTCTGATATATTCTATAGGAAAACTGTACCCCAAATGTCTGAGCATCTGTGGGAAAAAGTGGTTATTTTGCCCCCATGGGAAACTTTAGTAGCCATTTCTCCTCCACTTTCCCTGTTTTGAAAGATGTTTTTGAATTTTGGCAATGGTGAAGAACATCTCGTGTTTAAGGACATGCCTTTGGCTTCACTGCTGGCCTCCAAAACCAACATCCTCAGTATCTATCAATGTTTAAACCGGAGGGTGTATGGAGCGGGGAAGGTCAGTGCCTGTCAACCAATGTTTTCATTAGCAGGTTATGGAGAAGGGAGGCACGTACTGAATTTGTAGGTGATACAGAGCTGACACCGGGTGGACACCGGGTGAGTGACCGGCCAGGCAGTGGCCATGACAAGCCAGAGAACAGGGTGATGGGCACTGCAGCCCATGGGTCAACAGTGTCACACTGTTCTGCAAAAGCAAACAGCCTGCTGGGCTGAAGAAAGAGAAGTGGCACTTTGGGGAATTGGCATCTCTGCTCCAGCTGGTGCCTTTCAGTGGCTCGGCTGGAATATGCAGCTCTGGGAGTCCTCTAAGAAAAATGAGAACAAGGAAGAGAGGCTGAGTTTTGGACACTTGGCAAATAACAGCTTTGAGGAAAGAGCTGGGTTTCACTTGTGCAGGAAAAACTGATGGAGATGTGAAACCCATTCTCCAGATGCAGAATGTGTCTGCAGAGAAGAAGGGGGTAATGATTTTCTGTGTCCTTTGGGGGTACAAGAGGAAGCAATGAGGTTAATTGGATCAACATATACAGAGAGAAGAAAGCTGGGCTCTGTAGGAGCTTCAGTTTTAACAGAAACACTTTCCCTGGGCAGGGGGAGGGATGAGGACCTGGGAATGCAAAGTTCATCAGGGTGGAGAGCAGTATCAGGGGGACATGTAGCAACCCCACAGGCTCCACAGCAGATCTGGGGTCACAGCAACTCGGGGAGCTACAGCAGATCTGTCCCCACCGTGTCACAGAGGACAACCTCAGCACCCAGCAGTCAGGGTACAACCATCTCCCCCCGTTCCACCTCCCCACCCTGCAGTACAGGTGCAGGGTGAACCCACCTGTTCCCTGTCAGTGCTCCATGCCCCATGTGCCCCACGAGCAAAGGGGACAAAGGATGGTGGCAGGAGGAGCCCAGCTGCCAGCATTTCCTCATTCTTAAGGCCTGTCTGGTGTCCTGGGTAGGTTTGCAACATGGCTTTTCTGACTGAATACTGAAGGGTGATTTATTCCCTTTGCCAGTTCCTGGTTTGTGCCTTTGGGGAGTTCCTTCTGCTTTGGAATGAGAAAGAGGGAAAGGGGCAGCAAGCCTGGTTTTCCCCCTCCTTCCCTTTCCTGCAGAGCAGAGGGCTTATTTCCAGTCAGCCTGGGCAGGACCGAAAAGTTTCCTGAAATGTGAACCCCAGCACCAGAGCTGGGGTTAAAGCAGCTTTGGATAAGCCTTTTCTTTCTTAAATCTGTTCCAGCCCCAACAGGTACACAGTACTTGCTGTGCTCCTTGAAGGGCCATTCCAGGTGTGGAAAAGAGTCTTAAATGCTTTTCTTTTCCCTGGAAACAAAACAGCTATAGACAAAAAAGTATTTCTGCTCACAGTAAGACCTGAATTGAGACTTCAGGCGTTGAGTGCTCCTTTGTCTGCTGGGGCTTCTCAAGGGTTAATACAGCAGGAGATGCTTTGCAAACAGAAGCTGTAGGGCAGCTTCATGGTTCAAAGGTCTCTCCATGCAGACCAAAAGTCCCCTGCGGGCAAAGATCACTCCTCTTTCTCCAGTGTGTGTGTTTGTGGGACCATGCTCCATGGAGCTGGGTGGCAGTCATGGCTGGCAGCACCCAAAGGGACCATAGCGGTGCAGAAAGCACGATGTTCCTCTGCAATGACTTAACCAAGTGCTCTGCTACATCAGCTGATTCCTTATGCGGCTTGCTGGTCTTTCAACCCACGTGCTCATTAGGGGATGTAGGTGATAATTATGTGCTTTATCTCAAATAACTCCCAATGCAGAAGCTGAAGCACAGAGCAGGCTCTGTGATGACCTGTGTCAGGTTGAATTCACAGCTACTCAAGACTCGGTTGTGGTCAGACTAAACAAAAGCTAACCTTGGCGGAAGACACAAAAGCAGTTGTGTTAGCCAAAGTACTGCTGGGTCTGGCTGCCTACATGAGGCTGAGCTCTGAGATGAGCTTCTGTGCAAAATGGGAGCCAGTTGCACTGGGCAGGACCATTACATGGAGCTCCTGATGAGATTGCTGCCATGTATTTTGGCACAGTTTGACTCAGCTATATGTTTAAGACACTGCCTTGTTTATTAAGAGTTAAAGTAACATTAAGTTGTCTTTTATCTGATAAATCTGAAAACCAAGACAGTGAAATGGGTCTTGATTTCTTTTGGCCAGAACTGAAGTTTGTGCCTTGCCACCATAAGTCCATCCTTCTTCAGGGTTAGTAACTCGAGCAGCTCCAGACTGTGAGTTGCAGGAGACAGCTAGGCTATCCTGCTGTAACAGAGGAAGTGAAGGGGGCCCAAAAAGGTGGTCTCATTGTTAAAGATGTGGTCAAGGATATCTGGGTCTTCCCAGGCAAACTTGCTGGAGTCTTGTTGTCATCAGTATCTCGATCCCCCACGTCTGTTAAAGAGGATAACGACTGAGCCAGCTCCCTGTTAGCGGTGGCGGATGATCTGCTTGGCAGATTGACTCTACTGTGAGCCCAAAGACACCTGAGTGGGCTCCTGCAGCCCAGCTCCATCCCGTCCTGCTGTCCTGCTGCAAAACATGAGCAAGGGCCCTCAGTGTGGGCAGGGAAGCAGAAAAACCTTGTTTGCCTGGCGCCGAGCCTAAGCTAACAGCCTCGGCCAAGCCTCAGGTGCAAAACACATCGAATTATCCGTGTTTTTCTTCTGTGAGAGCCCCTCCCTCCCTCTGCCTGGGCAACAGAGATTTGACTGCTTCGTTTTACCCAGCTTTTGTCTGTCTGATCCCATTCTCTGGGGCAGGCGTGGCCTTCTGGCCAGTTTTGGTAGGGTGTCTGGCAGAGGGGAGCTCCCCATCTTGCTCATTGCCATTACTGCTATTGTCCTGCAAATAATAGCAGTAATTGCAATGCAGTCAGTGAACTGCACACAGGAACAAGCAAGCTAGAGCTAGACATAGCACCCCCATGCAGTAATATAAGGGTGTTGTTAATAGGCTAGCTGAAGGGCAGCTTTACACTGCATTAGATACTTTGATTAGGGTACTGCTTCCCAGTCAGGCTTGAAGCTAGTTTACTTCCAGAGGGCTGTGCTTTAAATCATCTTGTTGGTTCCTTGGTGAAAAACGGATCTTGAATTGCACATGCCATAACTCAGAAGGGCTGCAGTATCCTTGATAGGGATGATCAGTAAATGAGGTTTATCTAAACCTGCAGCATGATAAAAGATGTGTCTGAACATCATGGTATTCACTCTTGGCCTCCTTTGCTTCCAGGTGGCTCTGCAGCATCCTGACCACAGTGCTTTGCACTTTGTTTTAAGCAGGTAACACATTACCCATAGGTGCAGAAAAAGCAGTGTAGACATGATAAGCCAGGGGCGGCAGTAGGAGACAGGGGGTCTGCATGCTCTGCAGAGATATAGAAGTGAAAGAAACTGTTGTCTAATCAGACACTCCATTTCCAGGCATCTGTTAGGCAGAGACCACAGCATTTATCTTGGTGATGTGCGTTTACAGTGAAAGAGGGATTTTCTCCTCCTTCCTTGGGAGGATTTTGGTGCATGGCATTGATGGCAGGTGGCAGCCATGCTGCCATCCTACCGAGGGCTGTACAGCAGGGATGGGTCCTGCTCCAAAGCTCCAACAGTCAAAGCATGACAAATAATCACACCAAGATCCACATAAAAGATTTTGAGGCTTCTTACTTTTCAACTATCCTGCTGACTTCAAAGGCCATTTACTTCTGTCATCCTTTTTAATCAAAATAACTGGAGACAGCAAAGCTGTTTATCTCCAAACATTGCCAACATCTCTCTACATGTTCAGTGGCAGTTACAGGACAGAGAAAACGCACTACAATAAAATTAGCTTGCAGCAAAATTCATGTCCCGGTGGGAGCACAGAGAGTGCCTCTGAGGTGCTTTAGATTGATTATGAAATGTGTCTGTGGGTAACAACCACTTTGTCACCCTGAATGCTGATTTCTCTCCCCTTGGCTGAGAGCCAGACATGCATCTCTCTGTTTTGGGATAACAGTTTGTGCATACAGGTGGTGGAAAAGGAGGTGGAGAAATGTGTAGGAAAGAAAGCTGATTAGGCTGAACAATAGAGTTGGCCCTGGAACAAACAGTTCTGGTCACAAATAAATTTAGGTGCAGCAAGAAGGTTTCTAAGAAGTAAAGCATTGAGCTTTTGATAAAGACCCTTATATGAAGGGGCCAGGAAAAACAACCCAACATCTTTTCAGATAGCGCTGCTTTACTTTACACTAGGGGTTTTGAAGCACAGCTGGTTGTGGACAAAGAGGACTAGTGTTTCCATCGTGCGCTTCAGCAATTGACCAGAGCTCCATTTGTGAGGTTGTTCTTCACCTTGAGAGGGCCTAGGTGGTCCCTTCTCCCTCCTCACCCAGGTGTGTTTTTTCCAAGCTGACAGCCCTTTTCCAGACAGGGAAAGAGTGACACCCACTCTTTCCCTATGGCTTTTTTCTAGGCTTATTCCTCTTTTTTTTTTTTTCCTATGGCTTTTTTCTAGGCTTATTCCCTTTTTTTCTTTGCAGTGGAGTGAGACTGCAGTGTGCTGTTCAGTATGGATTTATACAGTGGTATAGTAGGATTTTCTGTGTTGTTTTGTATGTCTTTCCTATTAATTCCTAGATGACTAACGTCCTAGTGACTGGCAGGGGTCTGTGCAT
>JBCJKH010073694.1:0-11574 GCA_039877255.1 Loriculus beryllinus | reverse complement strand
AACCTTCCTCTGCCTTCTTGGTATATTTTCTCTGAGCAACTCGCTGGCATGTTAGTGACAGGATGGTGCTGTGACACACACACAGAGCAGTGCAGGAATGGCTTTGCCTCCAAATGCAAAGTCACTGCTGGATTGGGAACCATCCTGGACTGGGGGACAAGTGAGGACCAGGAGGAAACAAAAGAGCTCAAGGAAGAGACGGGCAGAAGTGGTTGACAGAGCACACGTCATTTTGTTACTTCCAGAATGTCTGGAATACGAAACAAACATCAACAGGAAAAAATCCCCTTAAACAACATTAATAATTTTTAAGGTATTATTTGCTTAAAAAGAAATAAATTAATTTTAAAAAATCAAAGGCTTTGGATGAAGGTAAAAAAGAATTTTCACAAAAATATTTTCCTTTTAAATTAAACCCACACATATACCTACAGCCAAACCCCTCTTTCTTTTCCAGACCAAGAAGATGAAGCCTAGGAGCCTGCTGCCCAAGAGCAATATAATAATGACAAGGCAATGCAGAGGTACCTCAGCATCTGCTAGAATAAAGAGCCCCAGAAGGAAGAGCCTGTGCTATGCTCCTGGGTGACAGGGACAGCAGGGCTGGGGGCAGCAGCAGATGCCGTCAGTGTAAGCATGGACTTGATGCTGCCAAAAGGCACAGGTCAAAAGTCAAGCTCAGCTTGATTCAATTCAGCTGAGCAGGAGGTTATGGAGCTGCAGCTAACAAGTGTTTGATGTGACATTTCAGCATTTAAATAGGCTGACAAGAGCTTGTCATACGCCAAATCCATCTAATGACCACACGTCCTGATCTTTCCTGTGGTTAGCTGAAGGCAGATCAGGTAGATAACGCTTTACTACCCAGCTACATCCATGCTTCTCTCTCCTGCTCCTGGGACAGCCAAAATTTTTCTTATGGAAAGGTGAAAAGGAGGTATGGGGAGAGGCGAAGTAGCTTTGACACCAAAGACACGACATGAAATGCACTCCATCTGTACTTGCTTTCAGGGCTCCTTGCAAGTAACAGCATCTTGATGCACCCTCCTTGCTTTCACTCAGAGACGCTCCTTTCTGCAAGCATCTTCTAGCTCACGATAAGAGGGAGCTTCAGGCTGGAATGTGCAAATGCACTGAGTGTGGGAGTTGCTCAACTCCCCATGGAATAAATGGCACAAGCACTAGCAGTGCTAATGGAGGAAGGCGGCCAAGAATAATTCCTCTGAGACATGAGCTTGTATGAATTACCTACCCTGCTAGGACTCTTGGAGGACAGAGGAGCTTGGCAAAGCTGCACTTTGAAGATCTCTTTCTAAGCCAACACAGCAATAAAATTAGCGTAAATGAATAATGGCAGACTAAAAAAAGCTCCAGTAATGTAATTTTGCTGTGTGCTAAATATAGCACAAATGCATGCCTTCTGCTCTGAAATGTACCTCTAACAAAAAGCAGAAGGATAAGATTTAAACCCTTTAACATTTTTCTTCGCACATCCCTTCTAAAGGATCAGCCAGTGCCCAGTTTTTGCAATCCTTGAGCAAACCATTGCGGGGTGACCCTACACAATCAAGAGTGGCAGCAGAGTTCAGCACCTCAATACACATGAATACATGAAGGGATTATAGGAACCAAAACTGGAAGTTGCTCTTGCAAGCACTGGGATGGACGAGTGCTATGCTACAGCTTCTTCAGCAAGCCCTGCGCAAGTTCTGCTTCTCCTGCTTAAATATGTGATGGAAAGAAATAGACTGGTGCTTCGTTCACGTGCAAGCAGCTCCTCAAGCCATGGCAGAACCAGGTTGATGCTGCTGCTAACGCAGGCTGCAAGACACACTCCAGACAAGCAGGACAGCTTATGGCTTCTGCAGGCAAGAAGCCGCCGCACACCCACAGGCTGCCAGTTAAGCTCCAAAGCTCGGCTGCCAGCACCCATCAGCCCTTGTCCCTGCTCCCACAGGAGACAGAACCTGAGGATCTCAGCCCCACTCCAATGGGAGGAATAGAAGTTCACACAATCTGGAGAGACAAAGCCCTTCAGCGGGCTCTTGCTGGCATGCTGAGCTGACAGATCCCATCGTTTCCCTGCATTGAGTTGTTTCTGTCTGTAGTTAAGAAGCCCCTGCATTTGATTTAGAAGAAGGAAAAGGTAAAACGCTCCTAGCTTGTTGCAGATAGGCTGAATGCCGAGGAAGTGCTAAGGGTCAAAAAGGCTAAATTCCCTGTCCAGCTCCGGAAGCCGTGTCAGACCTACCTCCAGGCCAACAGAATCCTGACCTAAGATGTTGCCTGTACTTCCGCAGGCAGGAACTGCTCATCTCTCACTGCAGCTCCTACTTGATTTAGTCCCCTTCATCCCTTTCCTCTCATCCCTCCAGAAGACTTCTTTCTTGGCATCCGCTCCTCAGGCTTGCCATTTCCTAACCCTGCCAAGCCACTGCTTGTCTATTCCAAGTTTTTCCTGCGTTTACAAAAGCGACAGCATGACCTCTTGTAAAAGTCACTTTTACAACACATCAAGCAGATAGCCAGAAGAGAAACATGCACTTCTCCTCCATGCATGCTGTGTGCAGCATCAGCCTGACTTGCTGGCGTGGGAAGCCAAAGGAGCTGGGCCTGTTCTTCCCTGAACTCACTGGTGTCCTGTCCCCATGCAGCATCGGTTGGTGGCTCCAGCTGCTGCCCTGTCAGGGTTAAGAGAAGGTTGTGTGTAACTTACTGATGACTTCTTTAAGCCAGAGGCCTGGAAGCTCAGGCTCAGCCACCTGAGTGCAGGTACAGACATCATTCAGGAGTCAACCTCACCGATACAAAGTGAAAAGCATCACCCACATGCAGTGACCAAGCAGCAGGTTTTTCAGTGTGGAAGAACAGCAATGGGAAGAGCACGAAGTCCCTGTAGACTCCCTTGGGTTTGCATTTCCTAAGCTATTCAACCAACACGTTCAATCACACGCTCGGGCAGCAAGCTAGAAGCTATTACCTGCTGCATCTAGCAGATGCCTTCCCCTCAGCACTCTGCTAACACAGCACAGGGTTCTCAGTGCACACAGGTAGGCAAGAAGGGAAGGGAATTTTAAGACACGATTTGTGATTCTGCTACTTCAGGTGTTTGCTAAAATAGGCTCCAAAATCAGCAACAGAACAAGTGTTAATTTTAGAGGCATTCACTTCTCAACACGAGAAATGTTCTAAGTCAGCACTAAACAAGAGCTTAACACTAAGCATGTATCTCCATAATTTAACGCTGGACGCTACGCCAACATTTGAGTCAGGTCTAAAAAACCTCCAAAGGTTACATGGAAATTTGGAACAGACATTTGATGCACGTAAGAGCCTGGCCCTCTGCAGAGCGCAATAGCTATGCGGAGGATATGTGGGAGCACACAACATTACAGCCTGCAATCTGGAGTCCCTGCTTCCATCTATCTGCACCTTCCTTTCTGTGGTTTCCTCTCCCTTGTAGCATTCCCAGTTCTGGACTATGGAATGTAATTGGTCAGGTTAGCAGCAGTTCTGCTCAGAGGGACAGAAAGACTCCTGTCCCACAGGAACAAAAAGGTCCCCATTAAGGCTGAGCTGTGACCCAAAGCACATCTGTTCCATGCCATCAGCAGTTGGAGACCACCTTCACCCCCATCCTCACCAGGTTACATGGGCAGTGTCCCTGTTCCAGGAGCAATCCCTGAATGGGGGCAAGAGACCTCTCTCATTCCCAGTGAACAGACCTTTCAACATCTGCTCTGCCTTTGCTGGCTCCGGGAAGCTTTGCAGCAGTAACACTGTGGCAGTGGAGTGGTTTTGTTTTGTTGGGTTGTTTGCCTTTCAAAAGGAGACCCTTAAGCAGCTGTATAGTTTCCATTTAGGTGGTGATGCTCCGAGCTTCAATTTCACTTGGAAGTAGCTACAGCAGCCAAACAGATTTGCTGGCAACCACTCGTGACACTCAATACACTGCAATAATGTTCTCTGCCAGCAGTTTCGGCTCCACAGAGCCTGTGCTGGATCCATGTGAGCAAGGTAGGATTTCACAAATGACCCTTCATGCAAATGAAATCTCTCCCTCTCCACAAAGCCGAAGGCACTGTTAGTTCAGGCTCAGGATGTTCACTCTGGCCATAGTGAAGTACCTGAGGTTTATTTAGCATCTCATCACACATTAAGGTGCAGCAAGCCAAGCTTTCGGATGACCAGCACACGTGAGCAAAGGATGGGAAGGCAATGCTGATGAAAGACAGTCTCCTGTACCTGCCCTCCCCTGCAATTTCTACATACATTGGGAAGGTCTGCAGCAAGAAGAAAATGAATTCTTTAACAGCATTCACTTGGAAAAGAGGTCCAGCAAGGAAAAGCAGATTTCATATTTCAATAAAGATCTTAAGGAGATGTTCACTTTTAATGCTGACTGGATGTCTTCTATGAGAAAAGAATTAACCCTGTTTTCACCTTTCTCATTTCCTCCCAGTTGCTATGCTTTGGAACTGGTATGTATTCCCTCACAAATCTCTTGCCATCAGCATTCCAACTTGTCTTTCGTAACATATAGTAAATGACAGCATGTGGTTATACTTGAACTATGGATAAAAAGAAGCCACATTTGTCCTCCCATGACCAGAGAAGCCAAACTAATATGGGGGTTAAATCTAAACTGCACAACATGTGTTCAAGAACATGCATGAAAAAAGACTTTTGGTTTGCTTGAACCACTCCTGCATGTCATGCACCATCGGCTTCAACTCCTCCCAGCCTTTGATAGCTTGATGTTTAGCCACAGGGGAGAAGAGGAAGTCATTCCTTTTCGTGGTGAAGAAGGAAAATAAACAGTCCCTTTCCACTCCTCCCAACCCGCTCCTATACAAACACACACACACACACAGACCAGAAGACCCAAAATCAACCAACCAAAAGCCCCAGAGGAAATCAACATGAAAAAAGCCAAGCACGCACGAAATTCCTTAAAATATAGCACCTTTGACAGGAACATTTGGCAACCACTTCAAAATAATAAATGGGGACATGCAACCCGTATCATAATCACCTCCCTTTCCAGAAATAACTCAAGAAATCCTGTGACATTTAGGAGATCCACCAGGAAAAACATAGCAGGGCTTATTTGAGCAGGCTCTTGCACGTGTGTGTGCTTGTAGAGACTGAGATCAGCAGATCCGTGCTGTTGGTCGATCGATCCCGCCATCTTCGAAGGTCTTGTTTGTCTTCAAAACTCCTGTTTGAATCCTACTCAGTATTTAAAGTTGGCAAGCCTTCTAGAACATCCTTCCAGTTAGCTGGGAAAAGTAACAACGATTTGGGTATTCACCATCACCATCAAGAAAGACACATGCAGGGCTCCATGTACACACCACCTTCTATCTTACACATGTGTCCAGCGAGCCAGTAGAATCTTTACACAAGCTTGTGTATTACACAATTTGTAAAACGAGGCATTTCAGCTGCTCTGTGATTGCTCTGGATCTTTCCTTAAACTATTTTAAAACTTTCTTTTTGCCTACAATGGCAAGAACATTCTCAAAACAAGCAGAAATCTCTTAAATTATTAAGGGCCTGCAAACATTAGGATTTTAAACAAAACACCATATAGAATGAGGCTTAGGCTATACTATATCTTCATAGTCTCTATCAGCATCGAATCCTGTGTTCGGTTCTGGGCCCCTCACTACAAGAGAGACATTGAGGTGCTGGAGCAGGGCCAGGGAAGGGCAACAGAGCTGGTAAAGAACCTGGAGCCCCAGTGTGATGGGGAACGGCTGAGGGACCTGGGGGGTTCAGTGTGGAGAAGAGAAGGTTCAGGGGGGACCTGATGGCTCCCTACAAGTGCCTGCCAGGAGGATGGAGCCAGGAGGGGCTGGACTCTGCTCCCAAGGAACAAGGGATGGGACAAGAGGGCCTCAAGCTGCACCAAGGGAGGTTTGGATTGAATATTAGGAACATATTCTTCCCTAAAGGGTGCTCAGGCATTGGAACAGGTTGCCCAGGGCAGGGCTGCAGGCATCATCCCTGGTACTGTTCACACACTGTGCAGATGAGGCCTTCAGTGCCGTGGGATAGTGGTGCCTCGGCAGTGCTGGGGAACAGCTGGACTTGATGATCTTGATTCCAGTGTAGTTAATTCTGTGATTCTATTCTATGATTCTAGCAGAAGAAACAGGTAAAACCCAAAGTAAAAACAACAGCACCTCTGTCATCAATGGGAATTGCACCACTGATTTCTATGGCACTAGGCATCGCCTACCCAAATGTCAGTTCTCTTGTGTCAGTCGATTATTGCCTTGGCATCTTGCCCTCCCTGTTGCGAGCCACAGTTTGTAAATGAGTTTTCAAGGTTAAAAGAGAAGTGTAAGGAAATGAGATTTCCTACAACTGACCAAAAAATCACAGAGAACTATTGCAGGAGCTTTCCCAGAAGTGTACATTGGTCACACTTCTGGAAAGAAACTGTTCAAAATAAAACCCATCAGGTGATTCATGTGCCTTTTACCGCAGCCCCCAGCAGCACAGCCCTCTGCCAGGGAGGTGCTCCAACCCACCAAATGATGGCTGCATTAACATCTCACCATCTGCATGTGCACAAGGGTGCTCCAGAGCAGCCACCCCAAAGATGCTTTCGCTGCATGAAATTAGCCTAAGCAGAATGCAGGTGTAAGGGGGAAAAAAATCAGGCAGCAAATAATCTTCCTCTAAACACAAGGTACATTTGTCTGCTCTACAGGATAATCATCATCATCATCATCATAGTATGTCTCGGAAGGAATCTGGAGTCATATCTTGCTGTCTGTTTTGCAAACAGAGTTAATGAGAATCATGCGGATAATGTTTTTCATTAAATTGAGGATGTGAGCTTGATTCAACTGCACTGAAATCAATGGGAGTCTTTCCATTCATCTTAATGAGGCTCAATCAACTTTTGTAACACTAGAATGCAAACCCCTTCGCTTATTCTGCCTCACAGAAGGTATCTGCTATTTTAGGAAGAATCTAAGGACAATTTTACCACCCCAAAAAGAAGCCAAATCAGGTCAGGAGGAAAGAGCATATATCTATGAGGGCATTTCCATATGGAACTGCCTTATGTCAGATGGAAATATCTACATATTATCTTTGCTCTACTTTTTTTTTCCAGGGTTATCTTCAAACTAAATAAATCACATAGTCTTAAACATGATCTAAGAAACCCCAGAAGGTACCAACACAGAAGTCATGTAAGTATGTGGGATACGAGCAGAGAACTGATATGTAGCACAGTCTTGTATTTTTATATAAAGCAGTGTTCTTATTATGAATGTAAAGAAAATACAGTGTAAATGTGTATATATATATAAAGCCAAAGAAACACCCTCATTTTCTCCAAACAGAAACAACCTGATTAGCTCCAAGCACTCCTTTACATGAAGAAAGAAAGCAATGCTCTCCTCTACCTAAGTTCTGCAAATGATGCACTTTAACAAGTACATGAACTAGTTTCAGGGAAGGCAAAACTGGAGTATAGACTCCAACAAAGGACTCCAGTGTTCTCTTGTTACCCCAGTTTAAGGGCAGCAAGTGGCAGCATCTCCATAGATAAACGTTTCCAAGTTTCTTTTATGGCTTTTCTTGTTTTTATATTAAATAACAGCAAGGTGATGCGCAGGAAGGGAGGGCTGCATCAAACCAAAAGTATGTCAGGAAAAGCTGCAGGGATGGACAGGATTGTTATTGTTTGTACCACAGCAGTGCCTAGAAACCCATGCCATGCTCAGTGCTGCCTTTGGCTGGGTCCAACACAAACATGCTGCAAGACAGACCCTACCTGCAAGAACCCAAATTACAGTGATGCTAATTTAATAGCTGCCAATTAGATATAGATTTGGAATGAAAATAGTTTTTACTTAGCTGTTGACTTTTAGCTACTTCAATGGCAGCTCTACTACTGCTGCAAAAAAATCTTGTCACCAACTTTGAGCAACTTCCTCCCTCCCTAGGTTTCCTCATTGTTAGCAACATCTATATAGAATCATATTATGGTTTGAGTTGGAAAGGACCTTTGGATCATCCAGTTCCAACCCCTGCCATGGGCAGGGACACCTCACACTAAACCATGGCACCCAAGGGTCTGTCCAGCCTGGCCTTGAACACTGCCAGGGATGGAGCATTTCCCACTTCTTCGGGTAACCTGTTTCACTGCCTCACCACCCTCACAGGGAAGAACTTTTTCCTTAGATATAACCTGATCTTCAGGACAAGGGGTAATGGGTTCAAACTGAAACAGGGGAGGTTTAGATTGGATATAAAGAAGAAATTCTTTCCTGTGAGGGTGGTGAGGCACTGAAATGGGTTGCCCAAGGAAGTTGTGAATGCTCCATCCCTGGCAGTGTTCAAGGCCAGGCTGGACAGAACTGTTGGTTTAGTGTGAGGTGTCCCTGCCCATGGCATGGGGGTTGGAACTGGATGATGTTAAGGTCCTTTCCAACCCAAACCATTCTGTGATTCTATCTTACAGCTAAGCATCCAGCCAGTGCAGTTTCATATCCACATCCTGCATTTTAAGTTCTCTCCAGACGCTTTCCCGTCGCAGCTGCTGTGTCCTATAGAATTCCAAGGTTTCATCCCTTCAGTTGTGCTCATTTTCTTTCACCCTTTCCTTAAAAGACCGTGACACATCCCACAGCCATGTGTTTGCAGGACTCCTCATTGGACACACTCTCACATCATGTCTAAAGCAAACATCTCGCAGCGCCCTGACACACGTACTTAGTGTCTCGAGCACCAGCCAGGCTTTTGCTTTTCATTCCCAATGACACAGGGAAAACGGAATGTCTCACCTCCGACCCCGGGAAGGGTCACACAGATGGCTTCCAGGCCCAGCAAAGCTTTAGGACATAGGATAATTCCCATGCACATTAGCTGCGCTGCTTCCTCTTGTGTAACTACAAGATATTTGCAGCTGTAAGTCAGAGGTCCTGCGTGCTCAAACCACAAATGCACAGCCCGAGAGCTCTGCCAGGAGGGGTCTGAGCTGGAATTTCCTTCCAGTACATATTTAGACTGAGAGAGACCTGAGCTGTGGGGTTCACATCTGGGGCTGACAGCATGCCCAGGCTGGGAGGAGGATGCTCAGGAGGCAAAGGTGGCTGTGCCTGTGCACTGCCGTTATCCACCCCATGTAGGGCTTATAAGTCCTGGTGCCTCTGCACCTCTGAGTATCCCTGAACCAAAGATAAGCAGTCGCTGAAGCTCAGAAATCCATTAAAGCCATACTGAAACCATGAGCTGAAACCATCCTGAAACCATCCACAGGGGATGTCCATGAACCCCCTCTCACTTGGCAGCACCCAGGGGTTGAGTGGGCAAGGAAAGGAGTGAAGGTTGTTTGATGTTGGAACCACTGCCTGATGAGATGGCAGGAACCTCCACCACGGCTTCCAGGGCTTATAGAAGGTGGAGCTTCTCTCAGCCTGGCTGGTGCTGAGCTCATCCTCTGCAGCTGGAGGCTGTTAGACCTCCCTGAGGAGCCACTGATAGCACAAAGCCGGGACCCTGCCTTTGGCTCAGGAATGCACAGCAACCACAGCTGAGTGATACACTGTGGAGAACACATACATGTGTGTGTGTGTGCATGTCTGTGTGTACACGTGTGTGTGCACGTGTGTGAGCACACCTCAAAGCTGGATGTGTTGGTGTGGGATCCGTGCTGGGATGCTTTTTAGTGCCCAGTTGTGCCTCTGTGCATCCACATGTGTCCAACACCAGGTGCTTGGGCAGTGAGTGCTGTGTGGATGCCTGTGCCATCTGCTTGGGCTTCCCTGTCCTGGTGTGTTCATGGCTGTTGCTGTGGTCTTCTGTGCTTGAGGGTATCTATCCATGGTTTCAGGTATTACAGCTGGCACAAGACAGGAGGAGATGAATAAAGTGGCTGTTATCAAGTGCTGCAAGGAAGCTCCTGCTGTGGGGGGACAGCAGCACCAGAGCGCTGTTCCATGGGGCGTCCTTTGCCTGGATCTCCAAGCCCCACATGGGCATGTATCCCTTGAATTATGTGTACTCCCTTGTCCAGACTTCATTACCCAAGACAGAGACATCGACCTATTCCCAAACCATCTTTCTCTGGTAGCAACTGCAGATGCAGCGAGCTCCAGCCAGGCAAAGGCATACACAGGGAGGAGAGCAAGCATAGGGTTGAGCTGGTCACCGTGGCCACTGTTCTGCACATCCTGCTTTGGCACAAGCAAATCACTGGGCAGCCCTGTCCTCTGCCACCAATGGGCTCACCCAAGCAGTGGGTTTCTGAGCTCACAAATGTCCATCCAGATTATGTGCATGTCCATCTCATGACCCATCAAGAGCTATGCAACCTGCCAGGTTAGCCATGGGAGTGCTGTGCTGCTCTGACATGAAACCTCTCTCTCACAGAGGAATACAGCCGGATACACTCTGCTTGTGTCTGCCATGGGTTATCAGCTTCCCTGTCCCCAAACCCACAGGGATCCCAGCCCCTGAAGCACCTTGATGCAATGGAAGTGCAGAATGTTGAGTTTCCCCTGCTGCCAGAGCACCCTAAGCATGGCCAATACGTTATAAGGACTTTCCCAAGAGGAGAAAAAGGCAAACTTGGTGTTCTAGAAGCGAGGACACCCTCTGTTTGCATCCCACTGGCTGCCATGGTCCCCAGCATAGCACAAGCTCTTGGAGCCAAAGCACTGCTGTGGTACCAGGTTGCTGCACCTTTTGCTCTCTGAGGTCTTCACTTGTCAAAAGGCCATCAGACAGCAGGGAAATCTTTATTCCCAAAGAAACCCACCTTCTCCTACCCAGATCTGCTGCATGTGTCAAGGTAAAGCCAGGCAGCTACAACCAAACTCCTTGCAGGCTCCTTGCTGGGCAGTTGTATGGATCAACCTGCTCCTGTCCATGCCCATTAGTCATTCCCTGCATGGGCTTTTCTTTGCAGAAATATTTGGAGGATGACTGCTCTCCCTACAAATGCCCATATTTGCTTCCAAACTTGGATGCAGATGCAAAATCCTCCCTTAGTCATTTGGACTCTCATTTTTCATGGATTTTTGACTCCAGTACATTCATTTGAAGGTGTTCTTAGTACAAAATGACTAAGCAAGGAGGGGGTGATTCATAACTATGCAAGAATGGATTGTCTGAAAGCAGAGGCTTGATTTATAGCTCTGCTAGGTGAGTTTGATGCTTGAAACACTTTTAATTTCAAGGGCTCAATAACATGATGCATATAGGCTCTGATTTTCCTGGTATGAAAAGATCTCGCTCAGTTGAGGGTAAAAAGCAGGATACCTGGCTGCTGATTCCCAGGGGGAACGAGGCTGTGAGCAGAGAAGAGCTGCTGCTGCTGTGTTTTGGGGGAGACAGGCAGGTGGGACACGCCTGAGCTCTTCAGTCAGCATCTCCTTTAGAGAAAAAGTACCCGTGATCCCTGTCAAGCCATGAATCACCTATTTAATGTGACCAGCAGGTCGAAGGAGGTGATCCTGCCCCTCTGCTCTGTTCTCGTGAGACCTCACCTGGAGCATTGTGTGCAGTTCTGGTGTCCTCAACATAAAAAGGACATGGAACTGT
>JBCJKH010073692.1:68996-82929 GCA_039877255.1 Loriculus beryllinus | reverse complement strand
TATCCTGAAGCAAGTTTCACAGAGCAATATGCACTCGTCAGCCCTCTTTATGGGTGAAAGATAATATTCATGTTGCTAAAACCACACTCAGAAGATATCCATTTCAGTCGCTATTCACTACTGTCTGTTCCCACCAATTAAACTGTTTATTCCAGGAGAAAAATAATATATGTATATATACACACAGATAAATAAATTAAACTATCCTTTTAGCCCATTAGCTTGTTGTAATGGCAGTAGATTAAATCAACTGCAGCTGACTGTTACTAAAGTTTCACCATAAGAGCTAACTATTTCCTAGAAAATTAATTTATTTGTCTGCATGTGGCAGACATCATGAGGCTGGGAGTTGCCATGCTTTCATGGGTTGCTGGGAGCAAACGGCTCAGCTGCTGAATGGCTGGGATGGCTCTTATGCACTCGGGTGGCTCTTTTCAAATGGCCTGCTGGCTTCTTTGCTAAACAGGTCTTAAGAACTGGAGTTGGTGCAGGGCCTGAGGATCATTTTGGGCACAAGGATCATCTTGTGCATGTGGAAATTTCAATGAGACCTGCCTGGTGTCCTTAAGCACACGAGACGCTCCTCTGCAAGCTGGCTACTCAGGGGCTGGGAGTGATGCTGGGGCTGGAGATGGGATGTGGCAAGTGGGCAGGAGGTGAAAAGATAAGTCCCTGCCTGTCTCAGCCAGACATGAGGAGTTAGACCTGCTGAGATCTCATCTGGCAGCTCTCCAGCATCAAGTTTAAGATGTGCTGGGGCTTCTTCATGAGCTCTGGGTAATCTGGACAACAGAAGAAAACTCTGTGTCTCCCCTCTGTTCTTCTGCTTGTGGTTAGGTCAGTATGGCTCCTACTCAGACTTGTTTTCTCCTCTTCCATTGGGCTTCCACCAGGCTTCCACCATTCATGAAAACCATGCAGAATGAGAGATTTGATATTGTATGGGTTTTTTTTAAGACACACCTTCTTTTCCACCCCATTTGGGTGCAGGTACCCAGGAGCTGGGGGCGGGGAGGGGAGGCAGGGGGCGGTCAGGACTGCCCCATGCTGGACATGGCCCATCCCAGCATGGCAGAGGCCCACAGCCACTGCACAGTACCTCTGGGAAAGCCTGTGCAAGAAAGGCTGGAAATCATCCCCCAGGCAGAGAATTAGGGAACAAAGAGGGAGAAGGAGCAGAGAGTGCCAAGGACAGATGATGATGATGATGATGATAATGATGATGATGACGACGAACTCCATGGCAGAGCAGATATCCACACTGCAGCTTGTGGAAGACCCCATGACACTCCCTGAAGGAACTGCAGTCCCTGGAAAGCAGATGACACTGGAGAAGCGGAGAAGCATGAGAGGAAGGAGCAGCAGAGAGGGACCACTGTGTACTCACTGACTGTAGCCACCATATTCACACATCTTGTCATATCTGTCCAGGAGATGTAGAGGAGTTGGCAGTGAAGGAGTGAAGCTGGGCATGGGAACAGGGGGAGGAAAGGTGCTGGTTCAGTGTTTGCCTGTTTGTTTCCCACTACCAGATGAAGTGATCAGATATTTATTTTAATTATCAATAATTTTCTCCAGGTGAAGTCTCTCTTCCCCATGGCAATAACTGCTAAGCAGTCTGCTTGTCTTCATCTTCACCCACAAGCTTTCTCATTAATGTTTTTCCTACTTTCTCCATCCCACAGAAGGGAGAAGTGAGCTTGATGGGAGTTTGCTTGCCAGCCAAGGCTAACCCACTATACCAAAAAAACCTTTTCAAAGAAGTCCTGCTGCTTAGTGCCATTTTGATTGCTATTGGGGCTCACAATACTAGACATGATCCTACACTAAGCCTGCAAGCTGTACTCAATACCTCACTCTCAGCTCCACAAAGGGACACATCCGTTCTGAGTGCTTGTTCTACAAACCCCTTCATTTCATTCAGAGGCTCAGGCCTTTACTGCTAGTTTTCTGCATCTGCTGGCTATGAACAGTGGCAGAGGAAAGTATTTGCAGCCCTACCTACCAGAGGGAGATGGGCATGGCTGGCAGGGCTGCTGCATACAGCTGGTCCTGTGTGTGCATCTCATTTTCCTGCAAGCCCATTATCCCATTCAAGCATGGAGGCAGACCTGTGGGGACTTGCTCGCCTCTGTGGCCTCTGTAGCTTAACATTGCTGGAACCTTCTTTCTATTTGCAGCAAAAGCTGTAAGGAATGGGTACACTTGAAAGGCTATTTGGGATCCTAGCAAATTCACAGACAGTGAAGGGCTACAGCTGCACTGAAGTAAGAAAAAGGTGTAAAACCAGAGAGAAACAAGAAAGCAGAGACCAGCCTGCAAAAACCCATGGAGCAGCGTTGGTGGGACAGTTGAAGAGGGTACCTCTAGCGGGTGGGAGTTTAGAGCACAATGAACATAAATGAGGTGTGCTGTGAAACAAGGAGAGATACACACACGCTGCCCAGGGAAAATGCCCTTCCTGGCTGCTGGGCTTTTCCATTGTCTTCTCTATCCTGCCTCACCCTGCATCCAACTTACCAGCTAACCACAGCTTCTCAGTTGCTAAACCCTTTCTGGGAACATTTCTTTTTCCAGAACCCTTCACAATGGGCATAGTGATTTTAATACTGGGTAAGGCAGGATTTGGGGTTTTGGGTTTTTTTTTAATTTCTTCTTTCCTTTCCTTTTTTTTTTTTTTTAAAAAAAATAAAAAAATAAAAAATCAGGAACATTCCTCCTTACTATTGGACCAAACTAGGATCTTTTCGAGTCAGAAAGCTAGAAACCAAGAATCCTAACCAGGCAAGCTGAAAGCAAAGAACAGGGGCTTGATATGCCAACTGAGGCCCATAGTCACCAGACTCCTGCAATGGCTCAGATTCTTTTTCTGGCTGATTCACTTTCTCTAAACAGGACTAGAAATGTTCCATTCATTGACATTGCTTTGCATAGTCCCAAAACACATTCAGTGTCACAGTTTCTAATATTTTCCAAATAGCTCCAGTTGTTGAGCTCCAGTTGTTGTTTTCATGTAAAAAGAGCATGTGCTTCCTGGTGAAGGGCAGAGTAGGTTGTGTAGTAGCCTAGAAAACATGAATCACTTTTCATTTGCTGTTCCTCTGCAACACTTCATTCTCCCAGACACTGAGAGCACAGCAGAAATATCAAATCTAATAAACCTCCACTCCCAACCTGACTCCTTGATGTGGTATAGTTCATTTAAATCCTGTCCTTCATGCTCCTTTTCTCTCTTGCTTCATGCCTACTTAAGTGCATATGTGGATTTCTAATAACCCATGTTTAGATGGATAATTGGTAACTAATTCATATGACAAATTAGAGAAATGATGCTTTGTGCAACAAAGGATTTTTTTTGCTTGTCCACTTGAAAATCAATTTGTGGAACTTTTTCTTTCTAACTTTTCTTCCCAACCAGAAGAAAAATTATTCCTTCTTCAACTTTTATTAGTAGTTTCAAGTTAGAAATTCTTGGAAAATCAAGCCTTGAAATTTGTAGGAAAACTAGCATGTAAAAACAATCTTTTGGGATGTTTTGACTTCCTCAGAATTCCTCCTACTTCCTGGGCTTTTGGAAACTGAAACAATTCCCCCAAATTTATAAACATTTGCAAAATGTTTCTGAATCCATTATTTGTTTGGAAAAAAGAAAATGGATCAAACAAGTCAACTTTAATTGTGCATCCCCTAGAGATAATAACACTTTGGCAAACAACAGAAGAGACGCATAAATAATTCCATTTTGAATTTCGGCTTTGTTTTCCTTGAGGATTCTCTGTAGGCAATGGATAATGAGGAAGAAGTATTTTTGCACCCAGATGAGGTAGAGTTATTTCTCCATCCATAAATGCTTTCAGTAGAATATATTTTTTTCAGTTCAGTTCAGCACTGTGAACTGTCATGTACAGGACATATTGACATTTAGAGCATTGAGTTTCTCAGAAATTTCTCAGAATTACCTTCCCAGGAATGAAGGTAATAATGCTGTGCTATAACCCAGACAAAAGCTTTTAAATACACTCCCAACCCTCCCACCCCTACTCCCCCCTCCCCCCCATATCTCATTTTTCATTCTGATATGGAAAGGGAAAAGTTCTGTGATCTCCCACAGTTTTAATGGGGAGTAAATCCATTTTCTGACTGCCTTTTACCTCACTCTCCTGAAATGGTACTGTAGGTGGGCCTTCTTTATATTTTTGATGTATCTTCGGTTTTGTTCCTAAAATTGGAATAGAAGGCAGATGTACATACAGAACAGTTATATTTGTAACAGACATGCTTTCATCGAACTCTTCAGGAAAATTACGATATTGACAAGCTGTCTCTTGTGGCTGAAGCACTGTGGTTAGCAAGGCTCTGCCACTTGCTGTCTTCCCTAGATGATAAGGTCACATCTAAGAATGCTGATAGTCCTGTGGTCCCACTTTTGCCTTAAAGCCTGCACAATCAGAATCTGGGGGGATTGCTTCCCTGAAACCTCACTAGGACATGAAGTACTGCTCCCAAAGACACTTACAAAGTTTGCTGAGGCTGAGCTTCAAACAGAATGACTGCTTGCCCTTCGCCCAGTCTATTTCCTGAAAACCCCTTGCCCATAAGAAGGATATTAGAATAACATTAGTAAGCGAATGGTAAGGGAATTTAAATGACTATACTAGATGTCTAGACTACTGAATAGGTTTGGTTTGTATTTTGGCCCAAGGACACGGAAACAAAGGTGTTAGAGTCCCTCAGCGGCACCCGGAGCAAGGTTACCTACTGTTCTTGGTGAGGAAACCTTGTTGCAGACCAGACGGATGCTCCCTCCAGTGGCTGTACCCCGCAAACAGTATGCAAGTGAGCCAGTCTCTAACAAACCACATGGGCACAGGGCTGCTTAAGGCATGAACCACAAAGGCAGCGCAGACTTACTTACAAAGAGTCCAAGGTCAAACTCAGCTCCTTTAAGAGACATCGTGAATGGATGGTTTCGGCTATAAACCAAACATCTTACAACATCATATAGTGCAGAAAATGACATTTCCAATTGTATTTATTGAGAAATAGTAAAGTTGTACATAATTTTACAAGCTTTTATTTTTAATTTACATTTTCTTAAATTATGTAGGCCCTAATAAACTATAATCTGCTAATACAAGACAGAGACCCTTGGTTTCAGTTATACCTCCAAAATGCTGCTATCGCTGGGATTTTGGCTTGTGTCAGTTCAGCTCCTCTTCAGAGATACTAAATACCATATTCATTTAGAGCATATGCCTGGTGTCAATCCTGTAAAGCAGAGATGATTTTTGAACCTAAACCCTAGATCTGGATACAACCTCACAGATAAAATCTAGTCTTCATATCATAGGCCAAGTCTATATTCTCCATAAACTCTGCAATTCTGTTTGGCTGCAGGACTTCATCTGCCCTGAGATGAAGTATACTTGATTTGGCCTCATCTCCCTTGTCAGTGCTTTAGATGCAAACACTGCTTCTCACACTGGGTTCTAATGGACACAGATCTGGGAGCTAATTGCTACCTGTATCTTTGTGCACAGCCTCAACAGGCATCTAAAAATAAGCAAAATTTTCAGCTTTTCCTGCCCTCTTTTACTGTTATACTGAACTGCGCAGTTACATCAATTTAAGGTACTATTTTGTGACTGCTATCACACAGTATTTGTATTCTGCAAGCTGACTACTCAAATGCGTAATAAGTCGTCAAGTTCTGTAACTGACCGAGAACTGCTAGAGTATCAGCAAAAGGCATTATATTCTATACATCATTTGCCCAAAATACTTGGAAACATGACATTGTGCTCAATCTTCATTGTTGAGAGATACCGAAAAGACAGCAGTCTCTGACTAATACGCTGTTGAATTAAAATGCACTCAATGTCAAAATGACCAGCTTTCCGTTTAATCTACTTGGGCCCATCTGGAACAGTCTGGCATGACTATGTCTCTGCCTTGGTTATTTTCTCCTCTTTATAGTTCAGGCAGGAAAATGTATCAGAGCAATTTCTCTGTAAAAGGCAGGAATGTACACCATTTGCTTAGCAGGAAATTACTTGTGCTCTGAAATTTTCTTTTATAATTCTAGTATTGTGAAGAAGGCTTTTGAGCTAAATCCTTGAATTTTCTTTGGATGTAAGTTTTTGTCAATTATTTATTTTTATAATTATCTTCTGCTATGGTAGCAGGACTTCATCATGCTCTGCAAAACTTCCCCTGCTTTTGCCTCCCTCTCCTCTCTAGGAGTCCAGTAAATTAACTGAGCCACAGAGATCTAAGCACAACTTCAACGAACGCACTGCAAACCTTTTATGAGAACTGACAGTGGTTGCTGGGCTATTTTTTGTTCTTACATATGATTAAGGAAAAGAACACTGAAAAGTTGAACAAGCTGAACAAATAATTTAGAGAAACAAAATTGCTTCATGCATTTAAATAACACTATGACTTGTCAAAAAGAAAAGAAAAAAAGAGAGAGAGAAAGATTTTCATGCAGTGTTATGATGCTGGAAGTTGAGAAGGGCTTTGTTTGAACTTTTTTCTTATTCCAGTAGCAACACTGTTTTCCCACCTGAAAAACTACAACATACTGGGGTGCTACAGCTTTTTATGAAAAATGAACTTCCAGACCAAACTTGACTAGATGGGCACTGTTAATACAAAGAAGGTATGCCTTATGTTTACTTTTTAGTAAACATAATGCAAATATGCAAATCCTTCAACCAAATACTTAATGTGTAATGATTTCATACATGGCAAGTGTCAAGGGACAGCTTTAAACTGCCCCGTGATAAGTAATTATAATCAGTTTGTTGTGTGGTGACTTGCTTATCCAATTCCAACACATCAAGGAAATCCCATTTTTATGAATTTATTTTTGCCTTGGACTTTCAGTAGCTCCAGGCTTTCACCTACCAACTAACTTTCATATAACCTACAAAGTTTAATAAAGTTACTACCAGGTAACTAGACATACAGTGGCTTCACAGCACAGAGAAGGAAGATCTTCACCTCAGTGCTGACTACTGTGCTTGCGTAGGCATCCTGGAGTTTACATCTAACATCTTCTCTCGCACACGCCTTTTCACACGGTCAGAGAAAAGGCAACCTCAGGTGTTTCCATGTACAAAAAGCAGTTTCTGTTTTCTGCCAAGAGAGACAAACAACTTGCTGCTGTATTAGAGTGCTCAAGCTGCACATGGAGCCCCTGTGTGCAATGTAGACCTTGCTCATTTTCCAAAGTTGGAAGGTAGCACATTCAAAACTCACAAGGTAATTATCATGGTATGGACTGTAATTTTTAATAGAAGTTATGAAAATTTAGTTACTATATTTCTCAGTATTTCTTCATAAAAATCCCCTCCTTACCATCTATCTGCTCAGCCGCCTGACATGATATTGTAATTTCTGATTAAAAAAACATTTAGGGTTGTTCCTGTGTAATCCTGTGTGCAGTCAAATATGGGTGAGAAAAATCCCATTGACCCAAAACGGAAGACACATAAATGTGGAATAGAATGGAAAAGTTACTGAAATGCTGCTGTATTTACCAAAGTGGACTGTGCTCCTGAAATGGCAATGTTACCATGCCAGCAATTTCAGCAACTTGTGTTGATCATGAATATGCTAAGTGTAGTATCATTTGTTCATCTGACTGTTGAGAGAATCTTTAGTAATTTTTTATTCCTCACAAACTTGTGTTTTATTCCCTATTTGGGCTGAACTCCACATTTTCACCTTCCAGTAATACCACCTGAAAAATCTGTCTACTGGGTGTAAATTTTTTCTGTTTTGCACAGCTGGGGCACTCATTATATGGCTTTCAGTGGAATGAGTTATTACTGAATATGGCTCTTAGTTCTCTTGTCAGACTATCAAGAAATGATGTTGAAGGTGTTGAACAGGTTTTTTTAGCTTTCAAGGCAGCGGTCCCCAGTATCAACCTCCCAACATACTCTTAGCTTTCCTCAAACAATCAGTGGAATTATTCAGAATCCAAATAAAAACACAAACTTTCCTTTATTATTTTTTCTTACTGCAACAAATACTTAAATGCCAAAGCATTTAAGTGCAGCCCTGCTCTTTGTTTTCTCTGAATTTTAAATTTGGTCATGTCAAAAATTATCACAAAGGTTGGTTGTTGGGTTTTTTTTGTTTATCTACATAGTTTTTAACCAAAATTACATTATAACACACAAACACAGTCTTCTCTTTAAGGCACAACATATCATTATGCACATTCTGTTTGCCAAACTTATAAAAGAGACAATATTATATAACCCTCTCCCTCCCCTGCCCCCCAAAAAGAAAGAAAAATTGCATCCACTTCCAAAATCAGCTGCTAATAAAGTCACAGTAAATTATTTTCATCAATAATTTACACAAATTACAGGTCTAGACAGGATTGTCATTATACAGTCTGAGTGCATTCCAATTCAGATTTTCTGGGTTAGGTAGGCTAAAGTCTGGTTCAAACCTCAGTGCTGAGAATATATCCCATTTTGAGGAATGTTGTTGAACACCACCTTGTTGGCTGGAAAATGGGTGTTGGTGTTTTGCCAGTTCGAGTCCTTTGTTCACTCCTGTCAGGGCTCACTTGGTGTGTATCAGCAACCTCCACAGTTTCAATTCATTTAAAAACGTTGCATATATAAGACCATAGAGCTTCCTTACGTAGCACTAACGTTTTAACTCCATTCAGCAATCTGAATTCTTCAATTTGGAATTTTTAATTCCAAATATTTCTTCCCTTCTTAAGACAATTCATATGTGTAAAGCCAGAGGCATTGAATCACACATAAAAATTCAGTGTACTTGAAATATATATATATATATAAAAAAAAAGGATCGCCAACTTTAGAACACAGTTACAAATACTCTAGTTCCAGTGCTTGATGGAGAGCCAAGAGGTCCGAATGACTGGATATCCTCCAGAACGGCATGTTGTGCTGTGTTTGTTAGAGGGGAGAAAAGGTTAGGAAAGATGAACACTGTGACACAGGGTTATATGTGATACATGAGGCTAGTCAGATTACCACTACGTGTTTTACACCACTGCATTTCTGGATTGATTTTTGCTAGTAAAGTACTGACAAAAATCAGACCAAAATAGATCTGAGCTTTATCGTTCAACCGAAGTTAAAATAATTAGATAGTCTTTCTTAACAGTTTTTTTGGAAAGAGCCTCTTGTTTAATAAGGACTATTTGCTTACTGTTAGCATGCAAACCCATACCAAGGAGCATTAATAGGAAAGCCTATTCTGTTCCATTTATTAGACTTTGCAAAATAGCAAGCCATCATTTAAAGATCCATGATATTTTCATTAAAAGAGCTTCACACACAACCCTTTGAAACAGAGTTGGATTACTTTTTACTCCATTGGGGGGGGGGGGGGGGGAAGAGGGAGGGAGGATGAGCTCTCTTTGGACAAAAGCTTTCTGGGTCAAAAAAGAAACCTTTCTGGTTTAGAAAATGCCAATTTGTGTCAAAAAAAGCATCACTGTCTATGAGAGATGCAGACATATGTACTATTCTCCTTCATCAAATCATAAGAATAGAAGAAAAGCATTCTTTCATGTTGTGTTCAGATCTATTTGTAGTGTGCTATATTCATCCATCTCTTTGAAATCTGTATCTATCCATGCAATATAGCCAATATTAAGAAAAAAGCATGCCAAACTGGAAAGTACACAATCCAACCACCTTTGTTCAGCACAAACTATAAGAGACCCATCACCAGGACTGCACCTATAATAAGGAACCATTTGGAATGAGCATTTTGGTTTATTTTCATTTTGTTTCTATTCTAGCTACAACACTAAAAAGGAACTTTGTTTTGCTACTCCTAGCACAACAATATTTACATCACTTGTCCTGCACAGACATTGTGAGACAAAATTTTCAGTTTCTACACACTTCCAGGGGTTAAACAGGGAAGCATGGTGCAAATTACCCATTTGACCTGTTACTGAATATTGAAAACTTATCTGGTGAAATTTTGACTTGTATTATTAACATGAAAAAATTGAATATTTCTAAGGAAACAGTTTTTTTTTTAGCAACACAGGTTTCGTGCACAATCTCTATGTTGTGTTATTTTTTCTTTTCCAGATATGTCTTTCTTGGATCAAATTATATGTTCATCATATTTGGTGCAGCAAACTACAGATCTTCATCCATGCTAGCAAAAAAATTGCACAATCCTTCAGATGTTTTTTCACATTCTCCATAACTCTCTCTTAAAACTTCTATGATTTCATTGTTTAAAGAAAAAGCACCACCCAACTATAATAAAATAGCCCTTTCTGTCTCTTCTGTTTGTCTTTAATTTGCTTGAAGTGTCAGACATTCTAGCTGCAATGATTTTTCATTTATTTTTACAATAATTTTGGGTTTTTTTCAACCCAAACTGAAATGAAGCAAATGCTGAATCCAAATGGTTCATTAGATTACGCTAAGTTTTGATCTCATCATGCTCTTGTTGCCTTGCATCTGTGGACCGAAAGTATTTGTCATTCTGCAATTGTGCAACACTGACAGAAATGCAAACAGAAAGGCTTGCATTAGTAGCTAGGTATCACACCAACATTTCAGAAGACAGGTTACCTTTTTTGCTGCCTGCTCTTCTTCTACACCATCCCCAATTACAACATACACTACTTTTCTGCCAAACCTTTGCATTATTCGTTCAAAGCAACTTTCTTTCCCTGGAAGATAAATGAGATAAGAGTTCAGAGTGAAGTTACCTGATTAGCTGCATGTTCCTCATCTCGTCCATCTCCAATCACAACATAAGTTATGTTAGTGCCAAATCTGGACACTATACGCTCAAAACAGCTCTCTTTGCCTGAAAAACAATGCACTACTTATTCAAGCTATCGAGTTATGGTGAAGCCTTACAAAGGATTAGTGCAGTGGTAAGACATTATTACTACTACTTTTTTGAAGTTTCCAGCCTTGGGATTTAGAGCCAAAACTAGTAAGAAGCAATTAATTTCCTTAGTGACACTAAGCTGTTCCAGGTAAAACTACATCCCTTTCTTAATAGTTACAGGAAAGCCACTACGATAAAGGAATCAGCAGCACTGCGAAAAGTAATAGCTCAGTAAATGAAAAATAGAATTTAAATATTTCCCTATTATTGCAGTAGTATTTTTTCAAGGAAAGCAGAAGTTTCAATTCTAATTTATCTGCAACAATGGGTGATGTAGCAATGGAGAAACTGTTCAAAGCACAACGGACAAGCAAAATAAAATTGAACAACACAGTCCTGGGAGAACTTCATGAAGCATTTGAGTCTCTTGAAGAATTGTGGAAGCAAGCACGCAAAACCAGTAACAACAAAAAACAGGACTGAAACAGACCAAGCAAAGTCATCTACCAACCTTCTAATTGTATACAGGTTAAGTTTTATAAACAAATGATTGTGCTATCAATCCTGAAACTGTCCTAATGGTTTCACTATTTCCACATGTGATCTCCATATTTAATTTACCTTTTTTCTATTAGGAGGTTTCTCTTTGACATGCAACCTACACATGCACTACTGCAAAGATATCATCACCTATTGTGAGACCTTCCATCAATGTAAAAAAACATATTTCTTTCCCTTCTGCAAGAACTTTTTCCTTGTTATTATGTCTATCCCCACCCCAAGTTTTTAATTTCTTCTCCCAAGTGCATGATTTCTAGATCTCCCATTTTTACTGCTCTCCTCTTGCTTTTCAAAAGCTGGCCCACAAAAAAGGGCTTATGATTAAGAAAAGCATCATGAGTATTAACTGTTGAGTGAGGACAAGATTTCAGTGTGTGCAAGCAAGAGCTGCAATTATAGTCCTGTGCTCAACACAGTGCAGAGGTCACTGAGATGAAAGATAGAGAGAGATCTTGTACCCCAGAGTTTGCTGTGCTCCCGACAGGGGTGTAACAGCGGCCACACTGTTTCCAGAAGGAATTCCTGGTGCAGAATTACTTCGACAGCGCTTCCAGAGACTGTGCTTCACTTCACCACCCCCTTCTGTGCTGTTGGCACTATTTGTTAATGCTCGTTCCTTTGGTCCAAGTGCAATCTCAGTGACTGCGTCCAACATGTACAGGCTGTATGACAGATGACATTCATTCCAGAGGCTGCAGTACCATGGGGCATTTGGGATACTTTGTGCCTTGACTTAAGTGTTTAAAGTATTTGAGGCTTTCTGTCTAGAGGAGAGCTATAACTAATTAAAGAATCACTGAGTGATAGTTTTTCCTGACACTCTTAGAATATGCAGTTTTTTCACTTGTTAAAATAATTTAGGAAACACATTGTAACGTATATTGTAATGCATATTGTAATGCTTTTGTCAATGAAGTGTCACAGTATATGTTATATAGGTACAGAAATTAAGCATTCCTGAAGTAATAATTGGTAAATCATGAAATCTGCCAAAATTATCAGTCATTGTAGGTTGAGTCACATATCACAGGAATGGCAACTTTTCTTGGTTCACAAGAAAATTTTGGCTGCAATTTCCAGAAGCCATAAATTTTCAAACTGTAACACACAAGAGATACACAGTTACCAGTAGAATAGTGAAATGCCCTTGCAGCATCCATCAACACAGCTTCTGTTGGCAGCAGTTGTCACTACCATCACTAATGTACTATGCTCCCAGAAAAAACTTGTGAAGCAGAGGCCTATCTTACATAGAACTCAAGGTCAGAGCAGAGGCCATTTTAAAGAAGTTCTGCTTATATTTGAACTCACGGAACACTTTTCTTCATTCTTGTCTGCACACTTTTTGTTTTCTGCACCATGTTTAGGAGTTTCTGAGGCTTTAAATCAGTTTGGAGACCTTTAGTCCTTCAGGTATCATTGAAAATAAGGTGAATTTGGAATTTATCGACATAAATACATCTGAACATATGCAATTCCTAAATCCTATAATTAACACTGTAAGTGTCAGAGAAGTGTCTTCGAATTCATTCGCTGCTGGCAAAAATATATTGGTAATGCAGTGTAGTCAGAATGGGTGAAAGAATAATTGTCTTACCTATTTTGGTTGCACTGTAAATATTTTCAATAGGAAAAGCCCCTCCTAAACTGTATAGCAGAACTTTTGCAAGTGCTGGGATAAGCTGGGTTGTTGTTACCAACACGTTTACACAGTTACTCCTAAAATGAGAAAAACAGTTTAAGTTTAAATAGTCTAAAACTGTTACCCAAGTGCTGAGGAGGTAAACCAGTTGTGAAGAGCATATCCAGGAATCCTCAACATTTACTTTCACTCAGCACCATCACTTCCAGAAAATTTTGGCAAAATCCTTTAAAAGATTATGCAGACCTGACTTATAGGAAATATTCCATACTGGTTTATAAAAGGAAAAAAAAAAAAAAAACCAAAAAAAAAAAAAAAAAAAACCAGGCTCTAAAATATAGACAATTAAGATCACTCAATACCTCTGAAAATAGGCACTCAAATGCTTTGAAAGCATCATTTTCATTCTGGCAATTAATTGTCAGTAGCTACCAGAGAAATAAAGGGATTAGAAGAATGCAAAACCGTAATTTGTTAGTTCTGTCTAGAGAGGAAATACACAACCAATACACATTTCACTACAATGACATCACTTGCTTCATGTTTCAAAAGTAGAGGAAGAGATAAGAATAATTATGTCAATAAGCTAGCACTGAATGCTGAAGATGAAAACCTGAATAGCCAAGTTGTGTTAGCAGTTATACAACAGAAAACTTGCTACTGCATGCACTGACAGGCTGGAATGTGAGCATGACCATGGTGTGAATATGGAGCTAAAAGCAAATAGCTGTGACTTCATAGAATCATAGAAAGGTTTGGGTTTGAAGAGACCTTAAAGATCATCTAATTCCAACATCCTCCCTGCCATGGTCAGGGATATCTTCCACTAGACAGGTTGCTCAAAGCCCCATCCAACCT
>JBCJKH010073692.1:52959-68896 GCA_039877255.1 Loriculus beryllinus | reverse complement strand
GATGGTTTGGGTAGGAAGGGACCTTAAAATATAAGCCAGTTCCAACTTCTCTGCCATGGGTAGGGCCACCTTCCACTAGACAGGTTGCTCAAAGCCCCATCCAACCTGGCCTTGAACCCTTACAGGGATGGGGCAGCCACAGCTTCTCTGGGCAACCTGTTCCAAAACTAGAAACTTTTTTACAGTAGAGTCAAATACATACCTTGTGCTGATAATTGATAATGATTTAAGTGCATTTGTTAGCCAGGAATCTGTCAGAGCTTCAATCTCTGCTCTTAATTGCAACCATGCATCTCTTTTAGCGGGCCCCAGGAGTCCTTTTATGTAAAAAAGCAAGAAAAGAAAAAAAAAGTTAAATTCTGTATTAGCTGGAATGCATAGATTTGAAGGTTGCTGTTTATATTTTCAACTCCATTAGAACTTGAAAACACAAAGAGAAAATCTGTTTTTTCAAGGCTCAATAAATTGCTCTCTTTTTATTTGCACTCCACTGTATCAAGCAATTGCAGACTATTTGCAGATACTAATTGCAGATACTAATAATCACTCATCTGATTTCTTTTTTTTTTTTTTTTTTGTGTGTGTCTATTCAGGCTATTTTACTACATTTTGAAGTATACCTTTCAGAAACACGTAGTTTTAAATTCTACTCTTCACATACATCTTACTCTCAGTGTCACGGTTTAAACCCAAGCCAGCAACTAAATACCATGTAGCCAGTCACTCTCTATATCCCCTGGTGGATGTGGAGGAAAAGGAAAAAGGTAAAATTGAAAAGATCTATGCCATAGGGAGCACAGGCAGAGACAAAAGAAGACATTAGAATAAACATGCCTTTGCAGTATCTGCATCTGTTTAAAACTGCCCTGCTTGTGACAGTATATAGGTGAAACTCAGGTTAATACATCTAGAAATACATTTGTTTGCTGATGACTTGATCTTCATATCCTGTTGTAGTTACCAGTGATAGCCTCTTTGACAGCATTTACAGCCCTGAAATGGATGCACATTTTATGTTCTCATATCTCAATCATTCCTTAAAAGCACCTTAAAATCTCCTGTTGCGTGTGAACAGTCAGATTTTAAAAAAATACCCATCCTGTAAATGTTGAGACACGAATTTTTTGGAACCAAGGTATTTTAGAATTAGATCTGATCCTGGAAGAGCAGGGAAGCAGGCTTCTTGAGCTTTCGTGTCCCTCTTCTCTTTCACACCCTATGTTGTCAAGAAGTGGTGATGACTGTCTTAAAAAAATCTGAAATGAAGCAACCTAAAAATACCTAGTTAGGTCTAGCCTTCTGTTGCCTTCTAACAGCTATTTTGAGATACATAGATACATGTGTTATAAAAAAGATTATTAAAGAGCTAAGTAGAAGATGAATGAAGAAACATACCCACTAAGGATGAAATATATTTCAAAAGCAGGATTTGTGGATGAGGATAAAAACCTTGATACAATGAACCGTATTTGCACTCTGGCTTTGCAATGATTGTTCCTCTTAGTGTGTTTCCTTTTGCAGTGCTCTTGGATTTGTGCTCTTACTAGTGTTAGAAGTTTTATGAAATCTAAGAACTTCAGAATCTAAGATGAATCAGGAGATACACTAAAACACTATGACATTTTTGTTAATACTTTTTCCAGAGGTATTAATATATAAAAACTCTATCCATGATACCAAACAAGGACAAGGCAGGGCAAGGCAAAGCCAACCATTTACTATCACTTTTTGGTCTTATTGCTCCTTCCTTTGTCAAGTAAAGACTCTGAATCACTCAGAGTGAAGATGTATATTGCAGATTTACATAACTTAAGTAAGGACTAAGTTATCGCCCATTTTATTTGTATGGTTTTGCCATTTCTGAGAGACTGCAGGAAGTGCTAAACCTCCACCAAACTGACTGCTTTTACTGAAGGTGAACTTTACTTTGAGCTTTAGGTTCCTCTGAAAAAAATTCAGATGAGTTGAAAAAGCCTATGTTGTGGAATGGGAGAGTGTTCACTTGGACTCTTTACTGGCTGGGCTGGGCTCAGCTTGTCCTCAACTGTGGCTGTAGCCTGAAGTTGCCTGAAGACTTGTAAGCATTCCCTGTTCTCAGAGTCTCTCCTTGAGGAAGTCAGTAGACATATTGCTCTCCTCGGAAGAAGGATGGCTGTCCCTGCAAGTCACATCGGATTCTTCAGGCCAGATTCTTTCAGTTCTGCTGTTTGATTTCCTACACCCCTGAGGTCATGGACATCAGTGAGTCCACAAATGCAGGAAAGCTCTCGGCCCATATGAGATTTATATTTGTTGCTAACACAATTAACTGTGTAAGCTACAGAGTCAACAAAAGCGGCTAGTGGCATGGGAGTGCCAGAATTTATTTCATCCACTGGTAAAAACAGACAAGAAGGTACCTAGCAGAGAATTTAGCAGAATATTGTGTTGTTACCAACCAGATCATGAAATTATAGGATGGAAAAGGCCAGCCACAAGTAATTTGTACTGCAGAAGCTACACAGCCTCTTTCCTAGAACAACTGCATGTCTGAGGTAGAAAAAGTGGCTCAAGCACTCAGTAACATGAATATATCCAAGCTGCGTCTGAAGGAGAAAAATGAGCTCTGTGAAAGCAATATGGAGGTTTACTCAGTTTTCCCATGTCTGGTTCTCTTCCATAATAGCACAATGTTGGCTCTGCCATTACAGCCAGTAGCTTTCAACAGCCCAAGGTCCAGTCACATCACTTTCCATTCACTCTGTGGCTTCCAAGGCACATTACTTCTGTGGGAGTTCACTGCCATACAGTTTAACCTAAACATCATTCTGAATTAGTTTTGACACTTAAACTCACCTCCTATGTTGTTCTTGTAAGTATTATACAACTCTTTTACTCTTCTGTAACGGAAAGCCAGCTTCCTCATCCAGTCAACCCCTCCTCTTACACCTGTTGGCAGACAAAGGTTTGCACTACTTGCAGCTGCATGGAAGCCATCAGTTGCAAAACTGTAGGTACTGCAAACACCCAAAATACAGTAAAAATAAATACAATGTATTCCTGTAAATGCTCAATTTATTTAATCTTTGAAGAAAAAAACAAAAACAAATGCTGCTTACCTTAGGTCTTGTCCATTATCATCAGAAGAAACATCATCTATATGAACTTGATCACATTCCTGTTGAAAAAAAATCCAAATGATAAACCATAAGAGAGTATGCTCACCATCCACTTAGTACAGATGTTGAATGATCGGTGCAAGTCGCGAAGTACACCAGAAGATGGCAGCATATGTACACCTACAGCTTCCTATCACCATCAATTTCTTAAAAATAATACAACCTTCAACTCCTACACTGTGTAAATTATTAGCTAAAATAGGCCTTTAGAAAAGCAATATATAATTTTAGTGTGAGTTTTAGATTAAAATTATTTTAATTGAAAAATACCAGCAACTGCAAATCTCATTTATAGTTTCTCTGGCATACCAAAACCACAAAGTCTGCTAAACCTTATTTCCCCACTTCCTAAAAGCTAGCAATGATGAACCTCAACCAGCATACAACTTCTGTTAAGTCTCCAGGAGTCTGGATGCTTATCAGATTCTTTTAGTGATTTATCCAAGTGCCTTGGGCTGGAAAATCACAGATAATCAAGCAGTCCTGGAAAACTTCATTATTTCCTGGTTTCAGAAGAGATGGAAGTACCCCTGGGGAGCTGAGGTACATTGGAAAACTGAACTCCCCTCATTTTATAATCAGATAGCTAACAAATATCCTTTTCTGCATCGTGGTTATGGCACAAAGACAGGAAAATGTGAGGGAAGCACAAATAAATAAGTAAGTCAAGCTACCACACGACTGGTAAATATGAACAGGCATAGTATGACTGTTTTCTGTAGCTGCTAGAATAAACATCTTAACCCAAAGATGCACCTGAAATTCAGTGTTCAGAGATTTTATTTTGCTGTAATTTTTAATATTCAAAATGATTGTTGTTAACATAATCCTATTTATGAAGATGTTTAAGGACGCATTTAAAAATTAATACCCAACAAATGTTTTCCAATAATTTAATCTCTTCACTAGGACAAAATGAGGCTGACCTTTCAAAATGCCCAGTTCTGTGCCTCAAATAAAGAGTCATCTGAGTCATCTATGTCAAACAGAGTTGCTGACAAGCAGCACTTAACTCAGACTCTCTGTGACATGTCAAAGTCTGCAGCTCTGCGTTTCTAATCTCGGTCTCACACCAATGTTAACTTGTCCAGAAAAAAGACAAATATGAACAAAGAAGTGATTTCCAAATGCATATGCCACAAGATCTTAGAGTGTAAATTTTGGGAATTAGCATTTCTTCTTTCTGTTTTGTTTGTTTTGCTGAATGAAAACATAACAGACTTCTGCCCACATGAAGTTGTTAAAAAAAAAATAGCAATTTTTGTATAAATACATATCATTTCAGTTTCAAAGACATAATTTCATTACATTGTACAAGTAATTATAATTAAAAATTTTGTGCCAAGACTAAAAGAATGAGTGTCCAAACTCTGCTCCTCTGGTTTAGTCTCTTAAGACAGGCGTGAAAGATCTGTGTTCAAGGAGCAGAAATGAAGCATACTTCTCCCCACTGGAGAAATAAAATTTGTTGGCTTGTCTGAGGAGATTATTTTGAGCTGTAGAAAATTTTAAAAAAGCTGCATTTGGAAGTGTATAGCAGATGAAAAGAGAAAGAAAAGGGCAAGTGGCAGCTGAAATGAAAGATTAATTTCTTTATCCTTATTTATTCTTTACACTTCAAGGAAAAAAAGATGCAACTATACTCCACCCAGAGTAGGGCAGGAACTCAAAAATCAGACAAAAAGCCCCACCAGGACAAATTCTAACTCTACGTTTTGCGGTATCTGAGCAGTATCTGGCTTGCAGATCAACTTCACAGATTTCCCTGGCACTGGTTAAAGCATATGATAACTTGAAAAGTTTAAAAATCAGTTCTGTGGATTTGAAGGTGTACTAATTAAATGGAGGGCACTAATTAAATGGGGAAGCTCTGATAGATAAAAGGCGTGTCTGCTTCTGTTTCAGCTTTGTTAAGCCTTTCAGCTACATTGTTCCACCATTGAAAATTCCAGATAACTGTTCTGCTGATAGTTTCATTATTAAGTTAAATATGAGTGGGTGGCAAAGGCTTAGCTGTTTAGTTTTATTTGTTTTATCTGACAGTTTGTGCATTGACTCTAGGGACAGGAGATGAGGGGAACATGCAGTTTTCTGATTACTTTCCTCTTGTCCCTGCAAGAAGGTTAAGTTTAGAAGAGGATCAAACCTGATAGCACTCTCCAGCTTTCTCCTTTTCCCCCTTCCTCTTCTCTTGGATCTATGGCTCACCTCAACATATACTTGCAATGCACATTTGCCAACCAACAACAAACTCATGTGACCTTCACTCTTTGCTTCACTTTGCTTTACTTTGTTTTCTTTTTTACTTTTATACTTCAACTGTTTATATTTTACAAAATCAGGAACTTTCAGAAAAAGAAAAAAAGGAAAAGCAAATTGAGCAGATTTGAGAGAGTTCATTAGTTTTCCCCAAAGAAACAGGAAATTGGTGGCAAAACACTACATTGGACTTTGCTTGCAAAATATACAAAATAGTTGTGGGGAGGAAGGAAAGCAAGCAACCTCTCCATCACTTTAAATATTAAGGTAAAATACTTTTAACATTAGTTACATACTGGTTACATTCAGGTCACACAGGCTCACTGTCAGTGCAAGGTCAAAACTAAGAAAGATAAAATGTATTTCCTGAGAGTTCAGGAATCTAGGTCCAGTAACTGTCTTTTGCTCGAAGCAATGCTAATTTAAATTATATCTGAGTGCAGGCAATTCTTTGCAGCAATTTTTAGAGCCTGGAAATTGGAGAGTACAGAATCAACAAATCAACCATAAAAATTATCCTCCTGGAAAGGACAGTAATTTCATTATCCAGTAAAAACAGTGACTCACCACACTGAACACAAAAATGTTATTACTGAGGGTATATTCAGCACTATGCTTTCTCAGGCTATACACTTCTTTTAACGTATGTGTTTCAGTCTCTGTTAAAACTAGTTTATATGACTCACAAATTCTGAGACTTATCCAAATCCTATTTTTTGTTTCTCATTTTTATTTCTAATGAGAAAAAACAAAGGATGATAAAATCTTATTTGAAATAGAGTAGAATTAGCATAAAAATAGACATGGGATTCAGTTTGTTTGAATACTTTTTTCATCATTGTTCCTGAAAATGGAGGGGTATAATGGAGTTGGAAGACTCATGTCCAAATTCCTGCTTGCAATTTGCAGGAATTGGGGTTTTTTTTTGTGCGCACAGTATTTACTACCAACATTTCTGAAAGCTGTCTTAAAATTAATACTCAGGGTGAAAAGCTTCATTGCATCCCTTACCTGATTGAGAAGAGAATGCATTAGTCTGGATATTATAACAGAACTGAGTCCCATCTCTAAGCACTGTTTAGGCACATGAACTTTCTAGAGCACCAGACTCCTATTTTCATGGCAAAACACCAACTGCCCTCCCAAGCAATACTTCTCAAGCTAACTAAAATTTATACACTGAGAATGAAATAGCTGGAGAACAGCCTAGCCTGAAATAAAAGTGAAGGTTGGCTGATTAGAACATGGGTTACTGGGTCAGCAGGGAATGTCTCAGCAGATTGGAATTTCTGCATCAGCAGTCACTGTAGTGAGACGTATTTGCATAGAGGAAAGGAAAATTTATTTTTATATGTGATAACTTCAATAACTTGGTTATTATTACTAGACCCTGGTATGCAGTGTTTCCAACCAAGAAAGAGAGGGGGAAAAGCCTGCTTAGAGGATGTAGTGACTGGAGTCCATATTACACGAATATAGCTTCATCAGTACCTTACACTTGTCATGTCCAGAGCCACAAGCTTTACTGTAGAATAAAGGTGAAAGCAAGGCAGAAGGGATGGGACCTGATGGCTCAGCATTTAAAAAGTGAGATTATGAAAAGACATGTAATCTCTCTAGTGAATAAAAGCCTGTCTAACTTCCTCAGTAACAACTGAAGTTCTCATGTCTTGATGGCCATAACCATCAGCAACTCAGTATTCATCTCCTGGGGAAGGGTGGTCAGAGGAACAGATAGAGAGACGGAGAGAGGGAGAGAGATGAGAGAGAGACACCCAAGTTGGGATTGGGGAATACTCAGAATTGACTACATCGTCATTGTGCATGTGCATTGTAATATTTAGTAATGGCCATGTGCTCTGCAAACACAGCTAAACAGACAGATTTATCCATTGGCATGTTAGAAGATGCCTCTGTGTACTTCAGCACAGGATGCCATGCAATTATGTCTTATTTTCTAAGATGACAGAAAGTTGTTGGTCTTGCATATTCCAGAATGTGTGCATAAAGCTCATTTCAGAACAAGAAGTTCAGAATTTTAGTAATCTTGCAAGAAAGTTTGTTAAGAAATAAAGATGAATTCTGGGCTAGAAAATACCTAATTGCATATAGAAATTGGTTTTAATCAAATCAAATTGATTGAGTTATGAGATTCTCCAAGAGAATCCTGAAGTAGTATTTTTTTGATTTATTTGAAACTGAAAACTGTTTGGATACTGTTCAAGCTCTGGAATGAGCTGGAGTATGATTTTTTGGACAGGATATTAAAACCACCCTATGAAGAATATACAAAATGTGATGATCCACCTATGACAGCTAAACCTGAGATCTACAAAGAAAATAAATATTGAGAGAAAGGAATGAAGCTTCAATGGCCATTAGCAAGAATAAAGATGTATGGAAGGAGGACAAAGCTCTATTTTGCTAACTCTTCCACTTGAACTCAGACAAGATTGAAGAACTCGGGGCATATGCTACCGAATGGCTTAAACTTCTTTGGGTGCCACATGAAATCCGAACACACAGGGGCAAAGGTCTGCTAAAAAGAAATTTAAACAATGCTTTGAAAAATTGATTTGGACTCTATCTCGTACAAGGCACCAGAGAGAGAACATTCACTGAACACACTGTCAAGTGATGACTCACTAGGGCTGCAATAAAACACTGACTGGTAAAGGCATGTCCAGGGCTTTGCTATTCTGTTTTTGCTGCTGGAAGGAGGAAATGCAGCTCAGGTATAGGGTGAAGTAGATCCCAGTTTCTTAACTTAATGAAAGCTAAGAATAAATGACGTGTGCAAAGGATGACAAAGACAACTTCAGCCTGATAATTTTGCTTTTCTTATTGCCTACAGTTGATAAAGGAACAAAAGAAGTGCATACATTCCCGGTGAATGGAAAAATCTCACTTACCCTTGTTTTTTCTATTCACTCACAAGAAACCTTTCTCTGGCATTTTAAACCAAATCTCAAAGTCTTCCAGCTCCCATTAGTGGCAAAATATCCATCCACAGAAGCACCTCTGGGATCCAGTAAGAAAACAACTGATTTAGATCAGGGGATGGCCTAAAACCCCAGAGTCTCTGACGCTGCAGTCTTTGAGGCAAACGAAGAATAGTTTACATTTGAGCAAGAAAAGGGGAAGTGGGAGGGGGGAAGGGCACCTGTGACCAAAAGGCTACTCGAGTATGCAGAGAGAACAGACTCTCTTTTGGTCAAATAATGACACCAACTGAAGGCAAATTTAGAGAACTTCAAGAGAGAGAATATGAGGCACATATGTTCCTCTCCTGGAAATGACAATACACAGATCTAAATCAATGAAAATGGAAAAGACCGCCATAGGACAAAGAGAGGAAAAGGTAGTTTGCAGATTCCATCTCTCACACAGTTTAATGGAAGGACTCTGGTGCAACAGAAGCGCAGCCACCTAGCTAACCTCTCTGATTAAAGTATGACAATCCCAAAATCTAGATAGGCAGAAAATGTCACACACAACAAACAGTAATGCACAGAAAAACTAGTATGTTAAAAACTCAGGAGTAACAATGTTCATGCTCCTTTGATTCTTACCTCTAAATCGTTAAAAAATAAATGTGTGTCAGCAAGGTTAAAAATCATTTCTTCCATTCGCAGTCCAAGAGTCACAGCCATTGGTGGATCCTTAAAAATAGAAAGCACAGTTAACTACTCAAATACCTTAAAATTATATTAGAATTACTTTAAAAACTGCTGTATACAAAAAGCTTTGAAAAATTAACACTGCAAGAAATTTCTCCAAAAACCCTTTCAGTACTAAGGTGTATTAATATAATGCTACAAGAAGAGACCACTGAACGTGTGAGAACATTTAGGGTAGCTGGGAATGCTGAAGCATCAAGTTTTTTGACAGTCAAGGTATTTGTAACTGGGCTAAACTGACATGAGAAAACCTGGTGGCCATATGTAAACCTACATAAAGAAAGCTGTAAACAAGGAAGGAACTTCTTACAAAAGATGTATGTAAGAAAACCAGTATTTATTATTATAACAGTACACCAAAATTTTCACCCCTGAGCCTTTTATATAAACATGTAAATATCTTGTCTGTCAATCTGTGGGCAGACAAAAGCTGAATCATGAAGCAGTAACTAATTTTTCTGACCCAATCCACAGAGTCAGTAGCAGAGTAACAAAGTTACTTCATGTGACATTCAGTCTGCTGCACAATTCCTTGGATCACTCGGCTTTTCCTCCCAACTTTTGGACACAGGGAAGTCCTCTCACCAGGGTTATGCTAAATTGGACTAGGAAAGGTAGTAATCTGATTACTTTGTAAGCAATTATCCTAAACTGTGATATGAAGGTGTGATTTAAGAGGCCTTTTCAATTTCTAATGTCTCTGCTTTATAAAAATACAAATGGTATTCTGATCTTCTGCCCATTTCCCCAAATTGAGTTTCACTCTGGATAAATCATCACTGCATTGTTTACGTTTAGGCCTACATCACTTCATTCCCACACTTTCTGTCACTCTAGTATGTCTCTTCAAACCCTGCACTTAGTCCTTTCTCTGTCTCAACATTGACCCTTCTTTCATGCAGGCACTCGCTGATGAATTTCGAGGCCCTCCTTTATGATTTTATTGCAGATATCAATTCAACAAAGTTCCTGTAAGTGTTTTTCTTAGCATTATTCAGTGTGCTTGCAATCTATGGCACAATTCTTCAGGTGGTCCAAAGGAATGTGAAAGGATATATAAATTTGTTTGCTACAGCTCATCCTTTTATTTCTGGTGGAATATAGGATTCTTGTCCCTGGATGAAAGTAATTCAAACTGTTTCATTTGTTCATAGGTCAGCTTCCACATTATCAAGATAGCACAAATCTATGGATCTACAATAACAGTTTATATGAGACCATTTAGTGTACAGTAAATGTGAGATAATTAATTTAAATTTACGAAGCTTGCTGGGAAAGAGGTTAAGCCAATTTGCCTTACCTCACATTTGTTCTAGAATAACGTAGCACACGGACAGCTCTTGATGCTTAGCTAATGCCTGGTAAAACTAGTATTATCATTGCCTTAATCATCTGCCTGAGCTTGTGAAGTTCAGCTAACATTTTATGCTTAACATACAGCAATGGACTTTTAAAATAGAATCCTAGAATCACAGAATGCTTTGGGTTTGAAGGGATCTTAAAGATCATCCAGTTCCAACCCCCCTGCCATTGGCACAAATGTCTTCCACTAGCCCAGGCTGCTCAAAGCTCCATCCACCTGGCCTTGAAAACTGCCAGGGATGGGGCAGCCACAGCTTTTCTGGGAAACTTATTTTAGTGTCTCACTACCCTCATAGTAAAGATCTTCTTCCTAATATCTAATCTAAATATCTTCTCTTTCAGTTTACAGCCATTATCCCTTGTCCTTTGACTACAGGCCTTGTAAAATGTCCCTCTCCACCTTTCTTGTAGGCCACCCCTAGGTACTAGATGTGATACTCTTCTCATTAAAGTGAAAAAAAAAATCGGTATTTCATCATTCAGACTCTGATTGACAATAGCAAGCTTTCAGAAATCCCTTCTTAAATACCTTGAAATTAAAAGTCTAAAAGTTTACCAGCATCTGGCAACAAAATCACACAAAATGCTCATTTGTTAGTATTAGGATCAAAGGCTTCCCAATCAGGATCAGACGTCCCCTACTTCAGGGCTTTGCAGCGACAGAATAAAAGATGGTTTCTACCCTCGAGCACTTAAGTACTAATGGTAAAATCTGAGACACAGACATATTTTGACCCTTGCTCATAAAAAAGTCAGACTTGAAGGGAAAATAGTGTACAAGAAATGGTAATGATCCAAAGTTAGACCCAACTGTCTGGCAATGAAAGGAAATCTTTTTATGTTGACCCTTGAACTGGTCTTGACTACCTTTCAGAAGTAAAAACCAAATGCAGATCCTAATAACACAATTTCATCCCCTATCTTCTGCAGTCATGTTCATGGGATCTGAAAGCCACGTAGCTGAAGGCAGCAGCAAATGCAAAGGTCACTTTTCCAAGGGGATGATTAAGGAAGATATGTTAACAGATATGAAAAAAATCATATAAGAAATTAGAACACAAATCATCAAAATACTCTGGACTCGTAATTGGACCTTCATCAAGCAATAATGCTTTTATCAAAGTGTCATCACATACAAACGTGTTTCTCTCTCCTTTCTCTTGTGGGTATTTTTTTCTGTGCACAGTAAATCATGTTTTTTTCTTTCTAGGCACAATATAATAAAGAGTATTTGCAATATGCTTCTTTAATTCAATCCTATGAACACTAAGGCATGTGCATAACTTTGTGCACAGGTGGTAACTCATTATTATTTATGTGAGTTAAGTTATTCACTGGAGTGTTTCCAGCACTGGAATTTCAGACTTTTGATTCTCAGCCTCTTTTGTCCCCTTCCTGGGTAAAAGCAGACTTAAATGCGGAAATTTGCTATAACATATTCCATTATAATCCAATTTATTTTTACAGAAACTACCAACTATGTATCACAATTTCCTGCCTTGCCTGGTATACTTGAAAGACATAAATGTGACAAAGCTTTTTATGATTTTCTGATTAGCAGTATTTTTGTATCCAACTATTCCTGACTTTATTACTGTTAAAATGAGATTTCCTATGCTCCTGCTCCTGTTTTGAAAAAGGCAAGTGTAGGATATTGCTAGGTACTATACGTAAAATAAAATAGAACAAAGAGAATTCATTTCACCTTACTGTGGAATCAGTCTGTGATCTCACACAGTGACTTCTGATAAGAATATTTATTGGAATTGAATTTTCAAAACATGGACAATTCTTCCTTTAATAATTGGCCAAAACTTGCACTGAAACTATTTAACAAGAATTAAACATCACGTTCCAGATTTTTCCATGTTAAGTTCATTCCTTCACATACAAAAATAGACATAGAAAGTAGATTTGTCAGGGTCTCATGGTTTTAAAATGTTTGCACAGTGTGGAGGAACACCCCAACCAGCGTTTTACTGTCTTTCAAGTTGAAGCAGAAGTTGCAGACTAACTAAAGTGACATAAAGCACAGAGTGTTGAAAAGAAAGCAAGAAATATGTGCAGCTGATACAGATTTGAGCACAGCAAATTGAGAGACTGAATAAGATTCAGACTGAACTTCTGCCAAAAAGGATTTTTGTGCTACCCTGCACAAGAATACACAAAAGAGAAAACAATAATAAAAAAAAAAAAAAAAGAAAAGAAAAAAAGGAAGCTCTCCTCAGATAATTTGCAGAATAAAGAACAACTCTTTGGCCCTCAGAGGAATGATTTTAGCCAGATATCATCAGTGTGCAGAAGAATCACAACCAGCTACAGCACTTCTGTATACCAAAATACAAATTACTTTAGTTACTTTAGTATGAAGGCACTAAACTGGAGCCAGACTGTCTGTCTGTGGACCTCTGTACTAGACTGGTCCATCCACTGGAATGCCTCCTGGGAGACTAGATAAAAATATCCTAGGAGGACCAATATTTAAACGTTTCGTCCAGCAGGAAAGTCACTTGGAACAAACCCCCAAAAGTTCAATATCCATTACTGGAAGGAACCTATTTAATACTATCTTGGAAGGTCAGGTTTCAGCACAAGATGTTCAAAATAATTTAATTTCTTGGAAGAAAAAAATGCAAACACACCAAACTGGTTTTTATAAAACCTCAAAAACCAAGTAGATAGACTGCCAGGTGAATTCATTGTGACAGGAATTTATACGCATGAAACCTTAAAAATAAGCAAGAAAACAAACAAAATATATAAATAATATTGTGAGAATAAATATTCAATTTGTGGCTGTCCTGAACAGACTTACAACAAAACTGACCTCTGGAAAAAGTAGAAGATGATTACGTACCGATATTTTTAACTTAAAAATACTTCCCTCCATTATAGAAATCTCAGATTTACATTCAGCTCTCACTCTCTTACAGGAACAAGTGTTCCCATATTCATGGGAACAATGGAGGAAGATAACGTATCTCTTCTTGATAACTGTATCTAGCTGCTGATGAAGGACAACATTTCTATTCCACAGGGAGTTTCTATTCCACTCTATCTAGAAAGTGGTAGGAAAATGGACTCAGAGGTCTCAGACAATGAGGGACTGGACTGAGAGGACAACTGGAGGTCATGAGAGATAACTCCATTAATACAGGCAGACAAAAGCATTTTTATGAGTGAATTTAGGAATGTCATTATAGGTGATAATGGTGACAAAGTTTTTCTGTTTAATGACTGGACAAGCAGAGAGTTAGCAATAAAAAGCTACTAAGCCCTCTCCAGACAAGTGTACAAGGTTAATGTCACCTCCCCAACAGCTTACTGTCATTAGCAATGCTATCAAAATTTCCAACTGTGATCGTCAGGTATGGATTTGTTTTGATTTTTGCACTTGGAAATCACACTCTCCCCCTTCAAAGGTTACAAGGGACTTTCTTTTTTATCCAGTTGCACCATGAATCACAGCATTTATTTGGACATCCTTGCCCTCTGGATCGACCTGGGAGAAATGAATGGAATATAAAATGCTTGGAGGTAGACAAAACTCCAGCTTAATCAGCCTTAAATCAGCAAGAATAACAGGAATGCAATGGAACAAAGAATACACACTGTTCACAGGGAATAAGAATGTACCTCATAAACTCTTAACAGATGATGACATCTCCTAACACATGTTCTGTCACATCAACAAATCCTCACTTAAGAGCTCAGCATTGTAGAAAACCGTATCTGCCAACTGGTGCTCAGCTGCAAAAACCATCATCAGCCACACAAGTCATAAACTTAACAGCTCAAATGCCAATGTTCATAATTTGCCACTGCAGTAAATAACTAAAAATAGAAATGTACTGGTTTTATGATGTACAGAGTAGATGAGCAAATGAGCTGAATAACTCTGAGATGTGCTTTTACTGCTGGGAGGCAGCATGACTTCCTTGAAACCTAACACATTTGTAGTATAGTTTTTATTCTCTTTTTGTGATAGTTCTGACCAGCCCAATAAAATAACCACTACACCAAAAGTCAGACAGAAACACCCACAGGTAGAAAACAGCAAGCTACAGAATATTCCTCTGGGTAAGTTTCATAATTTAAATATCAAAGTGATGCATTGACCAACCTCTGCCAAATCTCTCAACTTCAGTGGAGTTTAATGCTATACTTTTCTACTGCCCAGACAAGCAGCAATTTGCCCTGTGTTTTAAATGAGATGCTTACAGCTGCATCCAGCAAATTAAATCCTTCAACAAATCAATACAATAGTTTTGTTCTTAACATGGTTATTGTAACACCCCTATATGATTCTGAAATCAAATAATCATCACACCATGAAAAGTGCTGGACAAGTATACACCAAGAAGAGTGTCCATTCTCAACTTCAGAAACCCTCAGGCATAAGTCAGAAATCTGTTTTCTCTTGATAAATATATGAACTAAACTTTGCCTATTGGATACAGACCTTCCCACTGATCTCTGTCAACAAATGCCCCCATTGCCTATGTGGATGTTGGTTTGTCTTTCTTGTTTCTCTTTTACTTCACTGTAGGAATCTTCTGAAAGAGAAACTGTTTGTCTTGTGGTACCAATGCAGCTCTCAAGTGTCTCCACACTCATACATGGGTCCTACCACCTGACCATAACAGCATGATGGCCACCTCCCGTCACTGCATTCCCTTTGCAGCCTGAATTGTAGCAAAGCAGGAAGATTAAAAGACTAAGTTGTTTTCACCCAGTTACTGCAAGATATAGAGTGGAGTGTTAGTGGAAAAATGGAATTAATGTTTGCATGTCAAGCAGTAGACGGAAAGAACTGAAGGTAAATATCCTTGCCTGTCTGTATATTTTCATATTAGCTCTAAACCCAGCATCACGCGCCTTGAAAACACAAAATGAGGACACTTAGCCAAAGAAGATGCCTTCCCTTAAACCAATGTTCACATTAAAGACTCATTAATCTCATTTAGTCCCTTTTCCTGTGACTTTTGTGTGTGTGTGTGTGTATGTGATTTCTATTTTGGGAGTAACCTGATAATGCTATACAAAATGGGCTCACAAAATACATATGGAAGAACACACTATTCACAGCTGAGCATCTGTGTGATATTATACACCTTTATTTTTATTTTTTAAAAACAGAGAGCAAATAACCACAATTATTTGGTATCATTATTTTCTTGTTTTTCATCATGAAGTAACAATTTTATGACACTTTTCCATGATAAACAATTCTCTTGACACTTTTGCAAGACCTGTATGTTCACAAGACTTCCACTGAGAACCTCACAATTCATGGACTATTTACTGTCATAGCAATCTAATTTTCATAACAATTTAATTCAATAATGGGGTAAATAAGGAGTAGGGGATAGAAAAAGAAGAATGTTATAGAACCAATAAGTAAACAAACTTGGATGCTTGTCTCAGTAACAAAATGAAAATGTTCTAAACAGAAAAAAACAAACCAAAACAACCATA
>JBCJKH010073692.1:30511-52859 GCA_039877255.1 Loriculus beryllinus | reverse complement strand
CTCCAGTCTGGATTAAGACCTTGCTTACAGATGGAAATCACACGCAGAAAAGATAAGACCCACATCTGCTACAGAGGTCATGCAACAAAGACTGACTGAGATCCATCTCTGATATCTTTCCCTTCCCCCCATGTCTAACCTCTTAGGCACTTAAGCTTAGACACATCTCACTTTAAGTTTAGGCAACACTTCAGTGACATGCAAAAGGTAAAGCCTATCCATGATAAGCTTTCCTTTTGTTCTCTGCCTCCTTGCAGTCAGCAATATATATATTTGAGATTCATTGATAATTAGTCATTACCTTCCTAACAAGTTCTCTATAAATATGGCAAATGTAGGAAGGAAAAGTCTCCTATTTTTATTTTACAGTGTCTGGAAATGAACAGATTTCCCGACTTGTGTGGATATCACCTATCAGTATAAAATAAATAAATAAATAAATAAGATGGATTATATTTAAGAATTCCTCTGCTTTTGCTCATAGTTGTTCATGTCATTTGTTTACTGATTCTGATCTCAGTAATATAATTACATTAATTTCACTTGCCCTTAGAGATACTCTTGGTTTATACAATCCAACTTTATCTGCTGTCAGTACTACTGGCTGTTAACATGCCATTACTGGATTCTGAATGGACAGTCAATTTTAGCAGCATGTGTTCTTAAGAACAGTGATTGTGAATTTTTTTCCCCAAATATTTTTACTCATAAAAAAGTGGGAAAAAAAGAGGAATTACATGTCTCTAAGATAGTTTCCAAAGTTATCCATAGATGTTTGTGAGCTACAAAATGTTTTCTGATTTCTAAAACTTTGCATTAAGTTTGACTTTGATTTTAATTATTTATTATCTGAGATGAAGCATAAGATGTAAACATCCCAAGGGCACAATCAAAAAAGGATTAATGAAATGGCTGCATCACTGAGGCAATTCAGCAAGTTCTGTGACAGTCTATAGGCTACACTCACAGTGATACAACTGTTTACGTTTGGCTAGGTTTTTCTCTTGTTTTAGTAACTACAAGATAGAAATGGTTCTGAAAAAGTCACAGTTTGAAAAACTCAGTGTTTGGAAAACAGCAGAAGAGGGGTTTTTGACAGTGTACTGAAATGTGCACTGTGGAGCTGCCAAACAAGCAAAGCTGTTTTTTACAAGATATGAATAACAACCCTTAGCATTCCAGAAATTCAGCTTTTTGTCTGGGGCCTTTGAGTTTTCCTATTAAGTTTCTCTTTTAATAAATAAAAAATAAAAGCATGGAGGACTGGCCCATCCATGTTTATAATGATAGTTTCTGGCTTTGGACATTTCTAGCCTGCTAGCTGGGGAGGTGGATGTGGAAAACATTTCTTTAATGTACTGTTTCTCACATCCTTTTCTCATGCATCTGATTCTGCTGAGGTAAATGGCAGAAAACATGCTAAATAAGCCCTTTATGTGACACAGTAAGGAAATGGTCACTTACTTAAATACTGTTTAATTAGTTTCACTTGTATGGTACAACACCTAGAAAACCACATATGTACATACCAACATTCCTGTTATCTGGTTTTTTCCTTCCATATATTTGCCCTAGTTTTTCATTTTATCCAGGCCTTTAGCTCTACCCCTCCCAGCAGTCTGTTCCTGCTGCTATGGCCTGGTCTTCCCACCAGTCTCCTCTCCCCTTGCCGGTGGAGCTGCCTGCTGACTCAGCAGGGGACCTCAGTGCTCCTGTAGGATGCAATAGCTTTTCTCTGCCTCCCTCTCTCTTCCTTCAGCTCCCCTGCTCCCTGCTCTGTGACCTGACTCCTTGCGGGTCTCATCAAAGGGGAGACAATGTGTACAACTGTCTGCTTGGGAGAGGATTCACTCCCCAGCATTACTCACCCCAGAGCCAGCCAGGGGAACCAAAGATTCAACAAAAAAGCTGGGGAGTTAAAGAGTAACATCTGCAGCTGGTGTTGAAACAGGTCTGTCTCTTACTTATGTGCCCTGATTCATCAATTTCCACATAAATTCATCTATTTTTCCATTTATTTCTTAATTCTTGCTCTACACAGCCAGATACTGTCAGTTATTTCCATTTGCCATTGTGTCTATTATCTCACTGCAATCTCTTCCAATGTACCTCAGGACCCTCATCCTTGTTCCTCTGTAAACTCCTCCTTTCTTTGCTGCATCTACTTCAGACTTATCTCATATATTGTGCTGAGGGTCTGAGTCTCATTTCATCCTTGACTTTTTCACATTAACCCTCTGAAAATGGTGTTTACTGTACACTTTCCTTCTAACTTCACCCAAGCCATGATTAACACAGAAGGTAAAACACACATACATGTGCAGGCTAGGTAGCTCTGATACAATGAATCGACATGGAATTCTCGGCTCACATACCTTGCCATACTTCTGTGCATAGGATCCTGTTAGCAGTGAATGAAAAACTATGATTGTTTCATCCAAATCCCAAACAAATACACGCTGAAAACAGAAATGGGGATAACATTATTAAACAAATAACATCAAAGTCCCACCACCATCCCACCCAGGAGGCTAAAAATCAACCACTTAACCAACCAAGTTTTCTCTGAAAATCAGCAAAAACAGTGTATCATGCATGGTAAAAAGTCAGAAGGAGGGTAACTTTTGAAGTCTTCAACCATTTCTTATTTGTCCTCTAAAAAAGCTTTTCAAAAAACTTGTATAAACATAGATTTCAGAAATGTGATGGGGGTCAAACATAATTGTTAAAGACAAACAGTACTCTCAGATACTTCTCCATGTATTATTGATTCAAGGTCTTTATTTCTACTGCATAGCTAAAACAAAATCTTGGGTAAAAGTGTGATATGTCACATATAATATCATACAGAATTTAAAAAATATTGTAGGATAAAATGGATTATGCTAACTAAAAAAAAAATAGGAAAGAAAACTCATATTTATAAGGGGTTCATTTTCAGTGGTAGACTATAAAATAGACAGGAAAACTGAAATATAAGAAGAGTTTTTCCATTGGAAAAGTTAAATCCTTTGAAAATCACAAAATGTTTCAGTTTCTGTACAAAAGCCATGGTATTTACATTCAGTGCCTAGCATGGCAGCCCACCCTGCCACCCCAGGAGCAGCTGCACGGTCAGCCAAGTGCCAGTAGCAGTCTTGTCTTCTGCTGCACCTAGCACTGGTCTAAGGCAGAGCAGTGGGGCTGGGCATGAAGCCGGGGACACCCGTGCGGCATGCTTCTCTAATGGCAGACCTAGTGTTTCATACACGCACAGGCACTCTGTTTCGTCCTTCTGCTCCTGCCACTGTAAGGCAGCTCACTGCTAGCACAGGAGTAATATGACTATAATTACTCTGTTGCTAAGAGGTCACCTGTGTCTGAAATCATCTGTATTAGGCAAATACATTTCTTCATGAAGGCACTAATCTCGCACATACTTAATGACAGTTATAACTTCACTGATGTAAGGTGCCTCACTGAAATTCACCGACGTTACTTGAAAGCACAAGGACAAACTTGTACCTAAGTATTTGAAAGGCTATGGCCAGATGTTCCTGCACATTTGCACTGCATTCATAAACACATGTAATTAAGCTGAGCGATATACAAGAGATTTCCTTTAAAAAAAAAAATGAAAATGTGACAACTTTGCATACAGAAGTCTCAAAATTTTGTAATTCTACTGCATGAGAAACTGAAAGACACACAATCTTAGAGCTAAAAAGAGGAAGGCTGAATCACATTTGCTTTTCTGCATAACTTTGTCATACAGAACAGTAATGTCTCACTATACATGTGTGTCAAACCAGCAACTTATATCTGTCATAGTCAGTTAGTGAGACTGAGTCCATGATGTTTACTAAAATGCTTTAAGCTATTTCCACAGCTGTAGTTTTCAGAATTTACTTTTCATCAGAAGAAACCTCCACATTACCATTCATCATTTACCGCAGGCATACCTCCAAGTCACTGTCCGGAGGGGGTGATGGATTATTCTTTCGCCCTCTACCCCGAGACTTTGACCCAGAACTTCTACATGTTCTCTCATCAAGATCTTTGATTGGCGTGGAGGGGCTCTGCACTGTGTCAAACTCCCCTGTAAAGTCAACCATTCATGGCAAAATTAGTGCTGCATTTTAAATACTAAACCTTTTTTTCTCAAAGCCAGACATGTCTATATGCAAACTCAACCATAAGATGCACCAAAAACAGTATAAAATGAGTAATAATGTGGTTTGTCTTATGTAAATGGAATCTGCAGATGCCACATACACTTTTCTCTTTACCTAAGAAACACTCTAAACTGTAGCAAAATATGAGAAAGATTAAAATGACACATATGCATGTGCAGGTCTATATACAAATGCACATAAACCCATGCAAAATATTGATGTATCTAAAAAAGATATATTTTAGAAGTTACACTAATGACTTTTCAAAACATAAAATGCCTTTTGAAGTAGCTCATTTCCCATGTTTGGAGTTCAGCTATACTTTTGCCAAGACCTGCGTTACTTTTACCAGAACACCCCTTGGCACTATTCCACACACTAGAACAGCTCTTCAGCTTCCTGCTATATCTCCTCCTCCCATTTCACCTGCTCTTAAATAGAGCTCACTTTTTTTTTTTTTTTTTTAGCCCTTACCTCTGCCCATAAATTGTCAGAGAAAAGTCATAATATTAAATGTAATATTCCGGTTGCTACCAGAAAGAGGGTGAAGTCATACAAGTATGACTGATCTTCTTTCTCTAAGCATTAACTATTGTCTGCTGCCAGAGAAATGATGTGCTGAAAGGACCTTTGATCTGGAATAGCACAGCTGCTCTTAGCACTTAGGCCAATCCCTGACTTACCTATTTAATCTACTTTGCCTTTGCTGGTAGCAGTGTGCTTTAGAGGTGATCAGAATCAGTAGCTATGTAAGTCAGACAAAATGAAGAAGGTATCTCCCAAAGGATGACATGGAACTTCTCTTTACAAATTACTTTTATGCCACAACCCAGTAAATGGAAAATAACCTTTTATTCACAACACAGTACCTTCAGTGTTCCTTTAAAACTGCTAGACATAAATGCAGTTTGGCTAGGTCCCCAGGCGCTAAATGACATAAATCCTCCTTCATCATTGATCCTATTAACGATTTGATTTTTCTCCATTAAAGAAGGAAAGGCTACAGCTTGATCTGACCTCTATTACAGAGTTTGATTCAAGGGAGTCCTTGTGCTGCATGTAATTGTGCACTTCTGGGCCACTTTGGTAATATTTGTTAAAAGTGCTCCTGATGGCACATCTACAGAATAAATTAACACTTGGTACAAACACTTCCCAAGAATCATCTGTGATGCACTGATTCTGAATTGGAATCTGAACATTTTTTATTTTTACTAAAGAATGTCACTAGGTGGCCGGCAGATCAAAGACAATGTTTTTTTCTGCTCCGTTCTGAACTTGCAAGACCATATCTGGAGAAATGTGTAGTTTTGGGTCTCCAAGTATAAGGAAGATATTGACAAACTTGAGTTAGTTCAGGTGAAGGCAGGTAAGAGGCTGAGCAGGCAGGAAGAAAGGCTGAGTGACTCTTCAGAAAGGTATGCAGAGAAAAGAACAGAAGATGCAACAGACAGAAATCACAGCAAGGGATATTCCTGTTAGACACAAGATAAAAACTCCTTCACTGTGAGAGTGGTCAGGCCCTGGGACAGATGCCCAGAGATGCTGTGCATTCTCCATCCTTGTAGATACTCAAAACTCCATTGAACACAGCCCTGAGCAACATGATCCAAGCTGGCTTGTCCATGAGCAGGTTAGATCAAAAGATCTGCAGAGATCCCTTCCAGCATTGAATGTTTCTGTGATCCTCCCTGAGTCATTCACCTCATCCTCCCTCATCAACACAGAAGAAAACAATTCTAGTCTAGCAGGCTCTAAGAAGAGAAAATAGACTGCAGTCTCAGTTAAGAGTCTGTGCATAATGTAACACAATAGTTAAATTCTTAATCTATTCCATCATTTATTTATACCTCACGGTGATCCACATACAGAAGATTATTAAAATAAATACACTAGGAGATGTATTTATATATCTTGACTGGAAAAATACTGCTGTATTTCTTGGAAGAATAAAATTTAAGACTGTAATGTCACATTCCTGAATGGGAGCTCTGGACATTGTGAGGAAAGAATTCAAGATTCAAGGAAAGGGAGAATAAAATGAAAGCTAGTTCCTGAGTTTATTGGTTAGGACATTTACCTGGAGAAGGACATTGCACTGCCTTCTCCAGGGTACCCTTGTTTATTTGACTGACAGATTAATATAGATGAAGTATAAAGACATATTTTCATGGCCCAGAAACCACATCCCTATATCCCTCAGTGGAAGGTGATGAATCCTCCATGAAACAGGAGGAAATCAAAACTGTGCTGCTCATTTCCTGGGAAAGTACTCAAATTATTCTGCTATGGCCTGGAAGAAGATTGTACGACTTTTTTCCCAAACCAGGTGATGGCTACTCCTATGTTGCAAAACCAATGTGCTTCTCTGTTTGAGCAGAACAGAGCCACACTTTCAGGCAGCAGCTAAGAAGAGTTTTTCAAACCCATAGTTTGAGAATTTATTCCAGACACCATTTTAGAGAGGTCTGTTCTGAACAAGATGAGGATCACACGCATTCTATTGTAGTTTCTCTTTCAGCTGAAACTCTTATTTGCCAAGAAATTATGGGAAAATTAAGTCACAATAATATCTAATGAAGAGTGTTCCTATCCTCTTTTCCATAGAGCAGAGAGAGACCAGAGTTCTTGTTGACTAATCATTTCTATTCCCAGCACAGTGTTGATGTCAGTAAGGACACTGCAGGCAGTGGAGCGATCAATAAGGTCACATTAACTTAGTTCCTTCCCCATAAAATGAACAGTAAAATATGCTTCAGTAAATGAACAAATGTACAAAAAGATGGTTCATAACTAGAATCCTTGTGCAGTACAAGGTCACACTGGTTTCAAAAGAAGAACTGTGTGAGAGTTCTGTATGAAAATGTAATTTCCTAAATTTTTCTGACAGAGTGGAAAAAATGTCCCAAACCAAAACCCCAGAAATGAAAAGGCAAAAATTAAATAAGATGAATGTTTACATTCTTACTACAAAGGTCTTCATATTTGCAACATTTCAACATTTTACAACAAAATCAAGGCTCATTTCTACAGTAATGTATTAAAACATCTGTTCTCAATGACTGTGTTTACTCTAATCTACTAAAAAAAAATATATATAAAAAAGCCCTATTCTCAATCTTCTCTGAAAGGATCCAAGTAGTGAATTTTCATTTAGCATTAGCCACTAGCAGTTGCCTCGGGCTTCTGCTTGGGTCAATGCTGTACATGATTGCATAATTATGTATTAATCAGCACTGTAACTAATCACCATACCTTGTAAATTCTAGATATTTAAAGCCAACTTTATTTCATTACACTAATCTCTAAATCAGAATGAGCAGCTGTCTCTTACTTGAATGCAAGGTATGCACCTATTTTAGAACTGCAGAAGTCAGTAGTGCATGTTTTTTTGAACAACTGTAGGTTTAATTGCTTGATTTGCTTTTTACCAACAGCAGGCTAAAGGAGCAACTGCATTTTCTTACCCTCTGTTTGCTTTATAAATAAGGTCAATGCTGATAAAAGGAAAATGTATTAAAAATCCAACCATGTAACATTAAAGAGTATGAGACATTCTAGTACCAGAGTACTGAAAATATTACCCTCATGAAGAGTTCTTTCTGCAGCTCGTATTAGAAATTTTTATTGCAATGTTTGAAATTTTTTAGCTTTTCCAGTATTCAACACATGCCTAATAAATATCCTTCATAGCCTCCTCCCACTGAAACTATGAGCAGCATCAGAGATACAATAAAGTAAGAGGCAAATGTCAAAGCCAGAGCATGGGATAAACACTTTATCATAATTTGTACACTGGTTCAGGTCTAGCATGAAGCCTTCCATGCAATGGAGACCCTGCACCTAGTTCCAGCTACAGGACAAGGAGTTACAGCACCACCATTACAAATTTAGGTGGTCTTTCATATAAAGAAGGTTGTTTTTCCTCTCTAGATGCATGTGAACATCCCCTCCTCCCTGTCAAAACACAGTTGTACATGAGAAAAGAGGTGTGGGCAAAGTCTGCATGTAGAAGCATATCTCCTGGAGAAGCTGCAGAGTGTGACCAAATTAAGAGAGACCAAACTCTCCTGCATTCCAGTAACCAAATTGGAGCTAATAACCCATGAGTGATTCACCTTGCCTAACTCTGGATATACGAAAGTGAGGTGCCTAAATATGAAGCTTTTACTCAGGCCTCTTTCCTCCTCTAGAGTTTTGTCTGCCCTAGGTTAAATGTAATCATGTACTCATCAAATGTACTCATCTCCTGAGACCTCATCTCAGGATTCATCTGACATCCAATTTGTGATGAACTGCCCTTGGAGATAACTATTTGTCTCAGAGATACTCTGTGGTAATAAGTGCATTTTCAAAAATATTAATATAGGACAGGCACAATACAAGCTGTGGCAAGGCTAAGGAGGTTATGGGATGGATGAACTTCTGAGCCCCTCCATACACTCCTTATGGATTGACTTTTGTTACATAACCTTATCAGATAGAGCAGCCAGAAGGCTCCTTAAACATTACAAGCATTTTTTTCCTGGCTTGTAATGAATTTTTGCTTGCTATGAGTAAAAGGAAGGTAGTCTATTTCAATTTTCATCTCATTTTTATTACTTGGTCAAGAAATAAAATTGTAACTGATACTAACTCTTGAGTTTATGTGGCTTTATTAGGAAAACAAGAAACTCTGTATGTGTGGAAAATACTACAGTCTTTGATTAGTTATCTGAATTAACAGCTAGCAGAAATGTCAAAAAAGTGCCTTGCTATGTTTAATCTTAGATTTTAGTCGGAATGTCTCAAGGACCAAGCAATAAAGACCTGTTAGACAGTAAATGAACACAGTGAGTGCTGAAGCTCTGCAGTTATTACCTACTGTATCTGAAGTGATCTCCAAGACACTGCACCCCACTGTTGGAGATTTATTTTTACAGTGACACAGAAGGGTGCAGGCATGACATGTATTTACAAAGTGGGTGTTTCACTTAGCAGAGGGTCGCATGATCAGTGCAACACATCACAGAAATAAGGAGTGTGTGGGCAGATTTGTAAGTTCAGATGCACAATCTACTTAACAGGGAAAGAATTCATGTGCTTAAGCGATCCACAAACAAGAAAAATCCTTTCTGTTTCACAGATGTGAAGCCTTCAGCAAATTTTCAACCTGTTCTAACTATGCAAGATTCCTTTTCTTTGCCAATTCTATTCAGTACTAAGGGAATTTTGTAATACATGATAAACGTATACAGCATTTCTAGGAAACACAGATACACAAGGGAGAGACAATATAATTTCCTGATTTTCTCAAATAAGAATATAGAGAAATAACAAAAGAGCAAGGAAAAGTACATAGGACATGCACAGTTACCAAAACATCACTTGTGAGTACTCTTCACCCTCTTTTAAAAATACTTTGCATACAATCTGTGTCTCTTACAGATGTCCTGCAACTGTTGAAATTTCACTGGATTTCAAGTAATTGTTGACATTTTCTTCCTCAATTTGCATTCTGAGAGTACTGAATAATGTTTTACACTTCTATTAAGAAACAAGGCAACGTGCATCCCCTATAACCATTCCATACCATACCACAAACATGGACATGGGTGTACACACATGTACACACACACACTTTAAATATCAGCCTGAGGAAAAGAGTTGTATAAGAAAGATTTCAACTCATGCAACTAAAATTTCAGTGTTTTTAGTGACGATAAACAGCTTATATGAACGATGAGGCCTTGCGTATACTTTTCTACACTGTATTACCCTTCTTTTGTACAAATTCGTTTTTCTACTAGTTTTTCTACTCTCCTTCTCAGTGAGATGGTACAGTTATCTGGATGATAATTAGCAAGATTTATGCCATGAGTTGATTTTGTAATTAAAGCATATATCCCTCTCTATTCAGAGCCTAATCCAAAACCCAGTTTATTAAGTTTTTTAGAAAAGCTCACAGTCTGTGAGAAAGACAGACAAGTAACTATGCTGCACCAGCAGAGCCTGTGTCCCTGCAAGAGACTGCTCCAAAAGCACTGAGCCAGGCACCTGGCAACTGATAACCTCTTCTATCGATGCTATTTAAGTTTCGACTATGGGGCATAATACTGAGCTACATCTTGAAGAACTTTCTATATATTTGAAACAATATGGGAAAGTAAGCAGGCTTTGTTCACCCAGCAAGGATACTACACTCATTTGACCGTTGCTGTGAATTCCAGCACAGAAACTAGTCTACCAAGATCTTCATAGCTCTGCATGAGACTATGCATAATTTAAAATGTATAATTCTACTTTTCCTTTCCTTTGCTCCCATTTATATTAAACGCAGGAAAACTGGTGAGATGTTCAGCAACTCAGAATTTCAACATGAAACAAAAAAGAAAAAAAAGAAATCCATGTTAACATTTATGCTTCCAGAACACAGAAAATGGGACAGGAAAATGAATGTGAACTGGGTTATAGTGATAATAAGTAAAAATGAAATGCTGCCACTACCCAGCAGTGGAGTCTTCGGAACACTGTGCAACACATTGTAGTGGATGTGCACAAGGGGGCACAGTTGGGCAGGCAAATTGAGTCTCCCGATGTCTCCTGAGAACCTCATTTTTTGCAACTTCAATTATTTCCTCTGTTTTTAAAGAGACTCACGCTAGTAACCAATTACTCTACCTTTAGTTACCTAAATTAATGAATTACCAAGCATGGCTTATATATATGTGAATAAAGCCCAGGTATTGTTGGCAGCATGATTGGGACATAATTAAATAAAAAAAGTATCTTGTTCTAAATTCTTTACAGCAGTACTTCAGAACATGCAGGTGGATACAGGAATGTATAATTACTTTCAGTCATAGAAGAGCTTACTGAATTTGTCTTTCAAAATTTGCTAAATGTTTGTTACCATACGGCTGTTTTCGGTACTAACAGATCCCCAGCAGACTGTTGTAACTTTCTTCAGGCCTACTCTTTCCACAATCATCTCAGTCTGCAAAAAGGTTTTTTTAACTAACAAACTAGATAAGTTTCCTAACTAAACAAACAGACAACTTATTTTGGCTGGTTTTCAAACAAGATGGACATGGAAATCTTGTCTTTATAAAAGCACAGAGTAAAATATAAAAATTGTTTTCACCTGAATGTAGATCTGTACCTGGTTGACTAGTCAGGCCAGAGAGAGAGTCCTGTAGCTGGTAGGTTGATGATGATGAAGAAGTGCCATCAGCAGTGTTGTTTGAGGTCATATATGCACCATATGTTGATGCTGAGTAATACTGTGCATATTGATTTTGGCCAAAAGCTGTGTATGATGGATAATCCTGAAACAGCAAATGCAGCAGAGTACTTAATTAATTATAGTAAGGAGTGATTTTTTCCATTAAGTATTTCTAAGTGTGCAGTCATACGACTTTTGCAAGAGTTTTGGGGGGTTAGTTCAGATTTTTTTTAATTTTAAAGATATTGAAGATACTTTAATTTAAGGATATTTACTAAAAGACTACAGGGAGAGTGCTGAGTATTTAAGTACCAAAAGATGCAACTAGGCTTCCACTGTGTTTGATCACTTGTAGAAAATAGCATTGTACCACTAGTGAGTCTAGTTCAACATAACAGAACAAAATTAAAACAACATGCTATCATTTGAGTTATATAAATCCTGTTGTAATCAACAAATCACAATGATAATATTCATACCTGTTGTGAACTACTGAAGTTTGTAGAATTTGAAACAGTATTATTTGCATAAATAGTGGATGATGGTGTAAAACTAGAACCTAAAAAATACAATTAACTGTAAGAACATGCTTGTGAATCAAAATAATATTCTAAATACAATATTCCATGTTAAGGTAAAGACAAATCAGAAGAACAAACAACCTGTGTTTAAATGATAAAATATTGTAATGAAACTGTAAAAGAAATTAAATACTACTTCCACGCATACAGACTTACATTCCTCTTCAAATCATGCAGGAGAGTATTGGCAGTAAGTCATTAAACCAATAAAGAAAGCATTTTTCAATTTATTGCAGTGTCTCATATCTCCTTCAATATTGCCTTAATTTCTAAGGTCTAACACTTTAGTGTATGTCCATTTATGAAACAAAAAACTTTTAAAAGAATATTGTAATGATTCATGTGTTTTTAATCGATCTGTAATGAGGCATGTCCTTGTTTCCAACATAAGTCAGATGAGTCATAATGCAATTTGCAATATTTAAAAGATCAACCATTGTATAAGAAGCTTAAAAATGATCCAAATAGATTATCAATAAACAAAGGGTAATAAATGAATCAATAATTGAATAATAAATGAAATAATACATCTGAATTAAGGAGAAATTCTAAAAAAATATGTTAATCCAAAGAGAAACAGGTATCAAATAATGGCATACTCAGAAACATGGAAACAAGGAAAAGTGACTTGTGTACGCTATTAAGTACAACAAATGCTTCTAGCCCCAACATGTGATTTCACCCCCTAAAATAACGAAGATGCAAGTAGGGACTGTATTGCATGGTCAGATCTAAATTAACAGATGACTAAAATGAATACATATATGCTTATTAGTACTGGAAAAAAATACTTTGCTTTAAATTTTAGAGGTAAAAGTAGCTGCCAATGATAAGCATACTTGCTGTAGCTCACAAAAATGAATGGAAAATATGTCGTAAATATGAGGAAAGAGAGAGCTGTTGGCAGCAGCAGGATGGGATAAGCCCTAGCAGTGGTGGCTACTCACCTGGCATCTGGTAAGAGTAGGGTGTTTGGCCTGGCTGTGGGGTGGAAAACCCTGGGCTGTAACTGAGGCACCCGCTCTGCAGTGGTGATTGGGTCTGTGAGAGCCCACTTTCCGTCTTGATGCCTGGCAACATTACACCCAAATCTGTATAAGAAATTAATTTTCAACTGATTCTTTCAAATATTTTCTTATGGTTGGGAAAATAAAATAAAAAAGAAAGCAAAAACCATTCATGTTGTCATTGCTCTTACTTCTATGTAAAGTGAAGTAATAAGAGGTCAAATACCGTAAGTGGGTAAGCTGTACGGCTGTCCTGTCTGTGAGTACGCTGTATAGACCGCTGGCTGCTGCATTCCTGAATACTGGGTTTGTCCAGCATAGGCAGACATTGTTTGAGCTGCTGGTGTAGAAAGAATGTGTGGATAGGGCCTAAATATCAGGAAAAATAGCATTACTGTGACAACAAATACTCTGTATGTTGATTCAAGCAATAAAGTAAAGAAAAAGGTTTAAAGATGTCCAAAGGCAGTTCATTATTCTGCCAACTGTTCCTCTTCTGGGATTTATTCCATCCCCCACTGAAATAATCTGAAAACCATTCCAGCTCACATTCCCCAGGGCACGGTAAGTATTTTATGCTGTCCCATCACTACAACTTAATTCTCTAGCTACTCAGCTCTAGGGGGACTGTGCCACTGCTGTGTATGCCTTTTTATGTATCTGACCCCTTTCAGCCAAGATCAGCACGCTTAAATCAGGAAAGCCCCCATGCTTTCATAATCCAGAAAAGGCAAACCTTGACTGGAATAATAAAGGAAATACAGAGGTGAACATTAAAGCTACTACATTGTGTCCTCTGTGTCCAGGTCTGCTTCAACAGACATCTAGCCTATGGCTTCAACAGAAGATGGATCGTGCCCATTGAAAGTGGTATGAAAAATATTGCTGGCAACACTGTGGTAACCAGATGGGCTTTAAAAGTTTGGAAAATATGGTGTAGGGAAAGAGAATGGAAATAAAAATGGTCCTTTATTTATGAATACTGGGGTTTTATAGAGAGATTGAATAAAATAAAAAAAAATCTGCCCTGCAGAGTTGCAAAAACATACAGAGAAACATTTGTCTTGGATTGTTTTGCAAGTTAAATAAGACTCTATGGACCAAGAGTTGAATAAACACATTCTGCAGAATTACGCTAAACTGAAACCTGGTTATTAAAAGCCATGACTGAATTTGATTCTAAATTTTTTTATTATTTTTTCTTTCTCTAATTAGCTCAGTACAGTTGGCAGCAGTTATTACCAGAAAAGGATTACTCATTAATTTAGATGCCAATAAATTATAACAGTAGATTAAAAATTCTATTAAACTTTGTAATATATTTGGCCAAAAGTATCTCATATAGTTTGCCAAAACCTGTTTTAAGAGGAATGAGGGCTGTTCTTAGCTCAGGCACCTACTTTCTGTATCAATAAATACTGGCTACCATGACATGAATGCAAACTTGTTTAAAGAAAGTTGAAAAAGCCCAATTGGCAACATTTTTGATATTTTCTCCATATCAAAATCACACAGGTAGCTGTATCACATACATAGAAACAAATAGATGGCACACTGGAATCAAGCACCCTTTTGCACACTGACTGTAGGACAAGCAAACTAATAAACTGCCAACTGCAGCAGTTTCATATAAGATCTTTAGTGCTTTTTCCTAATGGATTCATGTGATTGCCCAAGAGTCTGGTTTCCTAAAAACAGTGAAATAAATTTTCTAGTCCTAACATCACCCATCGGTTTAAAAATGAAAAAGAAAAGAAAAAAAAAAAAAAGAAAAATAAAAAAAAGAGATTAAAAACTAATCCAATTTATTTGCTTTTTAATTTGCTTATGATATTAGAGAAGGAGGAGGAAAATGTGGTTCATGACCATAGAATGGAAGCCTTTGGCAGTAGTGGCACTGGGAGAGTCTGTGAGAGGGTCACTCAGTGTGTGCACATATCTCGCACATGCAGTTGTGATTTCTACACATACACTGTCTTCTTCAAAGTAAGTCTGTAATACATTGCCAACACTGTAAAGGTGCTGATGTCTGAGAACATAATACTTCGATTTTTTCCTTCTGTATGTGCAGTTATCCAAGAGTATTTCTTATGCAGCAACACTGCATAGAGCAGGCTCTTACTCTGCAGCCACGTGAGGGAAAAAACTTTGGAGAGGAGCTAGTACTGGAGTCAGTACTGAGGCTTAAGTATTTTCCTTTCTCTCTGTTTCTTCTGCTGAGGAGCACTTGTTTGCAACAAACCACAGAACTCCCTACAGCCAAGGTCAATTCCCTATAAAAGACTAGAAGAGGTGCAGACACTAACTTGGAGGGATATATCTGTGGAGAGTATTGGTGCGCTGATCTTGGGCTGTAGCCACTACTTGTTATTACTGAAAAACAGAAAACAAGAGTACAGCAGTTAGAAACATCATGAGACCAATACAGCCAAACAGTCTGCATACCAATGCGGCAACATTAGCAGAGAAGCTTATTGAAATGGACAGCTTTTCAACAGAGTAGATGTTACCTGAACTACAACATCTTAACACAAAAATTAAAACCCTACCAAACCATTTATCGCTGTACAGAACCCCTTTGCTGGGATGGTGTGTTGTGCTTTTTCAGCTTGACTTGACATGTTTCTGAATATACTGCAGAGGCACACACTTCATGCATCATCTGCTATGCACACACCACAGGTCTTTCAAATTTGCAAGGTTTTATTAAAACTGGTAGTTAGAAAGAATCTTGTGATTTAACATATGGTATTGCACAGGACTGAAATAACATACATATACTTTTAAAGTGTCACATTAACAAGTTTAATTTTAATACTGGATAGGAAAAAATAAGTTTTATATGAATGCGGTTAATTTTAGCCAGCTTGGGTGATGGAAGATACCAGAAAACAAATGACTACTAGAAAATGAATAGCATTCATTATCAACAGGCAACTAGAACATGCTCACTAATAACAATCATTTTATTTCAAAAGTAACCACGAAACAGTCCTATTCAGTAGCCATCAAAATCGCGTATGTCTATACTATTCACAGCTGCATTCTTCCAAAAAAGCTAACAGAACAATAGTCATCTCCCATTAAAATTTCATTCAGAAGCGGTGCTCACGCTGGATTAATTCCAAGTGTTTGGAAGTTTCCTTTAACCATCTGTCTTGACTAAGACAGATGTATTCCAAATATATGTACTCTGAAGTGTTGAACCAATCCCTTCAGAGCAAATCCATACTGGGAAAACATACAGTGCCGTTATTAGGCCATCTGCTGTTCATTCACTTTTCAAAAGATTAAAGTAGTACACAACGAAGCACTGGAATTTCTTTAGTCTAATCAATCATACTTGTACTTCAAAGTGTACCCTCTTCCTGAGTTGTTCATAATGGTAGTAGAAATGAACTTTCAGAATTATGTAAGTGACAAATAGGTTTAGTTTCCTAACTATTTTATGAAACATGATATATTTCTACCTCCAGGCCTAATTAATGTCTTTGAGATCTATTGCTTTGAACACATGCAGAACTTCGTATTTTTAAAGCTAGTTTAAATGCATTTAGATCATGTAGGACTTAAAAGGAAAATATGGTAGAAGAAAAAAAATATGTTTTTTAAATGTGCAGCTGAGCATGGCTTGAAAATAAATAAGAATTAGGTAATAATTTTTGGAACATGTGCCACCAGATTTAACGAAAGCGCTGCTGATTAAAAAGATATTGAGAGTTTCTCTGTGCTGGAAATCTGCTGAGTTTAATTTTGTGCATTCTTCTTATTGTCTTCTTTTTTTTTTTTTTTTATAATGCCTTTCTGTGATTTAAACTCAATCCACAGGGTGATCAACTGGGTGTGCATATGCTTATTCCCAGACGTAGACAAACCTATAGCTGTATCTAGCAACATAATCAGTCCACAGAACTCTAAAGGGTGCTCTTAGATATTTAAGGCTTGAAGAATAATTAGTCTTCTCTGATGTATCGCCATGACCTTTCTGAAGACAAGCAATAGCTAGTAGAGTGACCTTGGTGATTCTCAGGGCAAGGAACTTTTGTGATGGCTTATCGGTTCCTTTTTGCCCATACTGCTCCATTTTTTGCCTGATCATTTGCTGGATGACAGCCCACTTGATTAATCAGTTTGGTTAAAGCACATTTACCTTTCCACCACACCTGATGTAAACTACAAAAAAATAAATTACCATTCCTTTAAATCACTTCAGCTATCAAAACCTAGTGTTTTTTTCAGCAAAAACTGTCCTGCTTGCTTTCTTATTCTTTCTGCATATACCTTATTTTATAAATTCAGGCAAGAAAATAAAATAGTTGTCTGGTTTTGAATTTCCCTTTTTTCTTTCATTTTCCCTGATGATACTACCAGTTGTAGGGAAGGGAGAGAAAAATATGTACATGCTTCCAAAGTAAACTGTGTACTTTTCTAACTAAACCTTTTGTTCCTTTCACTTTCTCTGGTAGCTTGTCCCACCAACTTGTGTGCTAGATTTTAGGCTGTGAGATGTTTGAGAAACACAGGATGTGAGACCTACCATAAGAGAACATGATGACTGAGCGGAGCCTGTATCTCCTGCACCAGATTGTTAAATCTAAGAGTTATCAAACTTAAACAACTTTCACTGTCAGACAGCATCTATTTCAGAGGACCACTGGAGATGGAGGAAATGGTGGAGGCAGACAGTTTTTTGTAACTGTGCCACTTTATATTGCCATTTATATGAATGGGGCTAAGCATTGGTTTCTTATATTTAAAACAAAGTCAAAGCTCCATCTTCTCCAAAAAACCCCAATATTTCTAATACTTCACTAACTGAATTTACCAGGGGAATGCTCTTCAGAGCAGGTTTAAGACCCTTGATTTCTTGAGTCTCATTATGGCACATTCCAGTCCCCATTAACGCTGATTCACAGAATAGACAAGAAGCTGACAGCCTGCTTTTGCCAGTCACTCTGTTAGCTCAACTGGCCAAGGTGGCTGTGAAGAATTTAAGTGACCATAAACTGTTCTGAAGGCATATGCAGAGTTCAGTATATTAACACAGGCTGGAGGTTTGTATTTTTTGTTATGCATCTTGAAAGTTCTTTGCAAAGAGGTTAGGTTAAAAGGATCGCATTTAAATAACAAAGTAAAATGTCTACACACAAGGGGATTACACATAGGTTATACAGCAGTGGTGTTTCCTAACCATGCCTTTATAGCCTTCAGAAACTGTTTTTCATATCCTTTTTGTGGGTAATAAATACTAAGTAAAAAGGATGATGAGAACTTCAAATGTCTGTCTGTGCTCCATTAAAATGATAAACAGTTCTCAAATTAATACACTATTGAAAGCTATATAAACACAAGAATGCATGCACTCACAGTACAGCAGCTGCAGCAAATTCACGGAGTATGAAAATGCTGAGTTCAAGGCTGTCCAGCTCTCCACATGCTGTGCATACCCACCTCAACTGGGGGCTGCTGCAGGACCACAAAGATTCAAATCTAACATACCAATATTAATTACTAACTCATTCTCTGAAGAAAAAGGAGGAGGAAGAGGGGTGTGCAGTGTGACTCTCCACCTGGCTAACCTGCTAAGAGGCACAGTTTCTCCCAGGGGCAGCTCTGCAGGACAAAGGAACGGGAGCCCTGAATGTGAGCTGCAACACGTGAGCTCCAACCCTGAGGAGAAGCTTTCTCAGTGAGCTGAGCAAGGCCACCGTGGCAACAGTCACTCTAAATCCAAGAGATCAGTGTGCTTTAGTGTTCAATTTTTCAATCAAAAACTGGGGTTCATCACAGTTACCGGTGAAACCTAATCTCTCCTGCCCTACACCTCACACAGTCTGACTATCACTTTCTGTGTGTTACAGCTGGTCACTAGGGACAGAGCTGGCTACTTACACCCACAGGGCTTGTTCAACCTCCTCCTCAGCTCCAGGACATACCATGAGTTTTTGACTGCCTTTGGAGCATGGAAATCAATTTTAATGGGTAGGACGTATGAAGGAGAGAATTTTTCTGTGGTAGACTCTTAAATGCATCTCAGCACCAGGAAAGAGATATGAAGACCAGTCACAGGTGGTGCTCCTCAGAGGTCTGTATTGGGACCTATCCTGCTCAGCACCTTTTTTGGTGATAGTGGGACTGGGGTGCCCTCAACAAATTTGTCAGCACAAAACTGTGTGGTGTGGTCAACATGCTGGAGGGAAGAGATGCCATGCACAGAGACTTTGACATGGGCCTGTATTGAGGTCTCCTCAACACTTTTTTTTAAGTCAGTGGAAGTAAATGGGTGAGTGGCACCGGGGGAAATTAAGCTGTTACTTGGTTATCTAAACCTGAGCTGGAGGCTGCAATTTTTGGTACCCTTTCATGAAAATGTTTTAGCTCTGTTCTGCACATGGAATCCAACTCACATGTCTTAAATACATGGTAGACACTGATAAAATTTCACCAACCATGGAAAAACATATATATGGTTGGGCAATTTATAATCTGTAATTATTACTAATAAAATTTTAAGATAGAGTAACAACAGAGTGAAAAAGAAAAGTTTTAGCCAAGACTATAAATTTTTTTCTGGAACTTGTTAGACTTAAAGCTGATGGGGTTCCTTTCAGTGTAATCATGAGGAAAATGTTTTCAGTTCCTCTAATCAGAAATTGTATACTCTGACTTTACATGTCACAAAAGACCTTTTCTTCAGGCACTAGCTTTGTTATAAGTACTTCTATGAATAACCAATTTCAGAGTATATCTGCATTTACTGATGCCTAAAAAACAATTCCGAAACATACTCTCAATTTCTGAAACATTTTAATTGCACAGAAATATTGTGATTTCCAAAATATTTTAAATAGTATTTGACTACCTAAGTCTAGCAAAGTAATAACAAGTAGTAATAACAAGTAATAATAACAAGTAATAACAAGACTCCCTAAGTCTAACAAAGTAAAAAAAAGTGTGGAGTGGCAATTCCTCAGTTCAGTGACGTTTCAGTCAGGCCATCACTGAACTAGAATTTTCAGATGCAAAATCTATTCTCATCCTTCTCCTTGTTAATATTATTATTAGCGGTATTCAGCTTAACGATTAGAATGCAGATTATTTGTACTTGTTCACAGGTCATCACCATTTAATAATTTATAGGAATCTACTTTAAAATTGCTGTTTATTTGATTTTTTTAAGAAGTAACTGAACCTTATAATTATTTAAAATAAGATATAGACTTTATTTTTATGGGAAGAAAGTAGCTTCTGGCAATCTGGTCGGTATTTAACTGCACACAGGAATAAAAAGATTAGCACTGAAATAAGATTTTCAATTTTAAAGATTAGAATGGCTATTACAGATACAATTTTTTTGCTTCCTAAGACTGCACAAGACTAACACTGAGAAAAAATCTGAAATACAATAACATTATTATTATGAGATTTTTGCATAAAGCAATAATTTTATGCATCATTACAGCTTCTTTAAGATCACAGGTCATGAAAATTATAATTTTCAATTGCAAAAAATTAAAAAAACTATTATAATTATATATTAAAATGTTACTTTATTACAGTTTCTTAAAGGTTACTTCCATGCAGTGAAATGTTCATTAGTGAGAGTTATTAAATGCTATATTAATTTGCATCTAACAATACATGATCTTATTATGGCTTTACCTGACCCAGTAAAAGTGTCAAGCGATCCATCTCCAGTTGTTGTTGTTGTTTCACTGCTGTTCATGGGTTCTGTTTTGACTGCAAGAAGAGACACTACATAGAAGAATAAGTAGACATGAGATTTTACTTCTATATTTATACTGGAGTCCTCATGCCAGTCTCACTAGCAGCAGTCCAGCTAGAACAAGCATGCGGTGCAACAGCTTCAACCTTCAGTCTACCACCATATTGAGACAACCTACACTTGCTCTGTTTGGAATGGTCATGCTTTTTATTTGTGCATTTATCTATCTACTGGTTTTAGCAACTGGAATATCTTCTGGGGAGATTTCAAACTAAATCTAATTGATTCTAACAATTCCCTAAGAGTAGCAGAACGGAAGGAAACATTAGCTGTCAAGGGATGTAGCACATAACAAAAATAGTTCTGCCTGACAAGTGAAACATGCTCATATAGAAGCAAATTGCTTTAACAGTGCCAGCATTCTGCCTTCCCCCTTCCCCTTTTACAGAGTCTGTGGGGGGCTTTTTAGGTAGGTCACCAGTAAGCAGTTTTCCATAAATGAAGAGGGAAATTTAAAAGAAAACAAATAAAAAAAGCGAAAGTACTCAAGTAGGGCACAAACAACCATGACAAGTCAGCTTCTAACTCAGAGATTACCAAGCATTTGGGTCCACTCTGAACTCAAACTATTCCTTTCAGATCATTATGCACTCTAACTATCCAAGTTAGTACTGAAAGCACCACAGAGGCAATCTGGATTTTATCGTTTAATATGTTACCTGAACAGACCATCTGGCATGTACTTTAGCAATAGAGTTTGGGAACCACCCTTCTAACCGATGTAGTAAGAAACAGTGGTACAGAATACACCACAGCTTTTATGAAACGTTTGACTGGCAAATTACCACGACTGCTTTGTGAAGGTCAGTTAGGAGCATGTGTGAGGCTTTAGCACACACATATCAGCAACTTGCTTATAGATACCACAGGACAGGTCACTGCCCTGGGGTGCATACTGAAGCGGGTAAAGAGGACCTGAGAGGGCCACCACCAAGGTGGTATGCCAGGTATCAAAATTCCAAGGACACAGCCTGGGATCTGTGGAGAAGCCTTTGCTGTGACAGCCGGACTGGCAGAGCCCCCCAGCAGGTCTAATATAAGCCAAACAAAGGCATTTTCTGCCAGGTAGTTACACGATGCCTCTGTGGGACATCAGCTAAGCAGACCAAAGCTCTCATCTGTCAGCATCACTGCATCCACGTTTGACTTTACTGGAAATAGTAACGGAAGAGGGCGAATTTCGTGTTCTGAGCTGGCAATGTATTTAAAAACTATGGCTCAGATTCAAGTCACCTAATTTAGCCATATAAATGATGCATATTAATCTCCATTTATGTTCAGTCAAGAAAGAAAGGTACTTCTAGAGAGCAATCAAGTACAAGTACAGCCCAAGCTGCCCACAGTTCACCCTCCCTCTTGCAGTCTGTAGAACAGGTAGTGAATGAGCTAAATAAGGGATTTTATTGTCTAACGGGATAAACATCCAGAACACCTACACAACCATTCTGCTATTCTCCTGTGTCACGGAGCTCACTAGGCGTTGCACAGCTACCAATATAGGCTACCTGCGACAGGCCTTGCATGAGTTAACCTCTCCTACAACATCACACCCAATTTCCAGCCACACTGCTTAAGTACATCAGTACATCATGTGGGATGCTGCAGATGTCTGCAAT
>JBCJKH010073692.1:11433-24198 GCA_039877255.1 Loriculus beryllinus | reverse complement strand
CACAGATTCAGAGGTTTAATGTCTTGAATATGTCTCAGGAAATGTAGCAAAATGCACTGGAAAATGCACCAAGGCTTTATGCAGAGGCACATGAAGCAAAGAATCTCATTTACTCTGGTAAACACTCAAATTAAAGCTGAGATGTACTGATACTCCACTGTCAGGGCAGCCTCCCAGCAGCAATCTAGATGAGCTGGGAAAACTGCTATTTCAGGAAGCCATGCAATGGCAGGTAAGAATTTTATAGCCATATTCAAGGAAATGCAAAGGCATAAACTGAGATCTGAACTACTTTGACCTGGATTTCTTTACCTAATTGTACACACATTTCCACACATTTGTCAGCAGTGCATTGTATTTATTGTCTACTGGAAATGTGATCAGTGTTAGATGAAATAAAATTCAATCAAGCGGTTTACAAGTCCATCAGTTTTTGTTTAGTAGTTCCTCTACAAGGACAACAGCTAAAGCTTAAAAAAAGTCTGTGAGTTTCCATTTTGCATGTGTTTAAGGGAGCAGGAGAATGCTACACAAAATAAACAGTGTTTCACTGAATATACAGTGTAATACTCCCCACGTGTTCACTTAGCAGTTTCAATGTCATGATTTCCTGTTCAATACAATTTCCCAACAAATATCTAATGGGCAGTTCTAGCTTAAAAGTTCACAATTGCTTTTTTTTTTTTTTTTTTTTTTTTTTTTTTTTTTTTTTTTTGTTTAGCATGAAAATTACAATAATTTCTTTTCGGACAGCCATATATCATGGCCACAGATGCAAATGCTTCAGCAATATTTCATAAGCAAAACTGTCGATTTACCTAGCTAGTGTATTTAAGAAGTACCCATCTTAAGCACTTTTCACACTCAAATGAGTCATATTTTTTTACTTGGATCAGATTTTGCTCATCAGAAAATTAAACCCACTGATTCTCATTTGTTTGGCAAGGAATATAAGCAGTCAAACTTTGCAAAAGGAATAGTTTTTGATCCATACCAGCAGGAAACCTTTTGTGCAGAAAAGTATTTTATTTGCCTTACATTTGTTTTCTAAAGCATATGGCATCCCAGTCCACAGACATAACAAGTTAATGAACTAATGCCATTTTAAAAATAGTGCATTTACAAATACACATTTTCTCTTAATGAGTAAAAGATATCTTGTAATTATTGGAAGTCTAGTAAGGATAAAATGATATCCAAACCAACAAAAAGTTTCACAAAACCATGTGCATACATTATATTTATCCTGGGTGCTCTATACTGTGTGAACAAGCAAGGGGATTATTTTAATATATCCCCATGAGATTTATTTATTGAAGCGCACATGTGACCTTCTGTGTAACAGATGTCATTCAATTCACATTTCTGGATGTATTTGGTTTACCTTTAGCCTAAAAATTCTTGGGAAGATGTAACAGCCCTGCTAAAACCTTAACAGTTTCAGTGAATGGAGGATTCAGGAAAAATGCTTAATGAAATGGGTGAAATAATTCCAACATCTTGAATTCATTTTGTCAAACTAAATGTTTATCAGAGTCCTGCTTTCATTGAGCTAATCAGAAGCAGGTTTGCGTTCAGTATGTGTTTTCCTGCTCTAAAAAAAAGTCAAAAAGAGTGATCTCCGAAGGACCAATTAATACTTCTAAGTTGATGCAGTTATTTATTGAAGACTGTTTTCTGGTAAATGCAGTGCGTTTCAATTTAAGCAGAATAACGCTTGCTGTTAAAGACGCTTAAAAACCTACACTGTACAACTTTATTTTTCATTTTTTGTCCCTCTGCCAGGCACGTAACTGTTTGAGATTTAGTTTTCCCCCTCTTGCATTGTCTCAAGCTACTTTTACAGTAATTGATTAAAATGCTAAGTTGTAACAAATGATACATTTTGAGAGGAAATGGATTGCTTGGTAAGAAGATGTTTTCATTTTCTCTTGAGTCTTTGTTTGAATAACATTAGCAGGATTTCAAGCTCCTGAGCAAAATCCTGAAATCTGGCAAAATATTTTGTCTTTTATTTTGCTTTGGCTATGCTTTAAGTCCTTGAAAACTGGATCATTTTAAAGGCTTACTGGAAAAATGTCTAAAATGTCCCATTTCACAGCACGGTCACCCAGATCCCTGTGAGCTTTAACTCCAACCTTGATGTGGACAATCCTACCAAATTGAAGAGCTTTTGTATGAAAAAGATGGCTGCACAAGAATCCTGGGCCTTCTACTCTAGCACACATTTTGTTTCCTGAGCTGAAATGACATCTTTTCAAGGGTTAATCTATGTTTAGAAATTGGTTAAGGAACAGCATCCAAAGACAGAAATTCCCTCCACCCCATCTTTACACAGGCAGTCAAAGAGAACTGGTGATGCACCCTAGACCACCGAAGTGCACAGCCCAGCATCATAACCCAACCTTGCCTAGGAAGTTTTAAGTATGGCTAATTATAATTGCCCAATTTGACAAGTGTATCACTGTATTTCTGTATAGCTTTTGCTTGCATAATATTAAAAGTAAAAAGCTCAAACCTTGCTTCTAGGGTTGTGTTTTTAAGTTTCCTGTTTTGGTTTTTTTTTCCTTTCATTACAATCACATTTGTGCTCTGTTTTTCTTTAGCAGAATTAAAATCTATCTCCAGAAAATTTGAGTTGTTATAACTTTGTTATTTCATTTGCATTTACAATTAAACTACTATAAACATGGACTAAGAGCTGGGTCCTTACAAAACTCAAAACTCCATTAATTATTCATGAATTCTACAGGTAGATAATATTTAGATAATTTTCTTCTTTAAAGAGAGCATATTTTAAAATGTAAACTTTTTATCACATAATCTACCTTTATTGTATTTCACTTTTTTTACTAGATTGAAAGTATGAAACCATTTATCAAAGATTTCTAAAAGAATAAATATTCTAATGTGAAAAGTATTTCAAATCTTAGTCTAACCAGAACATTTTACAAATAGTGACTCCTCACTGTGCAGAATTGGCAGCAAATCCAAAATGAAACAGAGTTGAAAGGAGGACTAGCTAAAGGCTATTTAAAATGGTATCATTTTATTCAGTTTATAAATTAATCAAACTTTTTAGAGGTTTTTAAAGGATTTTTCTTTTTAAAATTATTTGATAGGAAATTCTCCACATAATTTTCTTTAGCAGAATCTTTACTAAACTTCACTGTGGAAAAAATGCACTTTCTGGTTATTTTCCCCCCTGCTTTTCTTATATCCCTCCTGTTGTAACAGTTCTTACATATCCCAAACTTTTACACTGAAACCTGAAACCTTTTCCAAGTAAGATGTGAGCTACCTTGGAGCTTCTGAAATTAAACAAACATGGAATTTCCCTTTATTTAAAATTAACTCTCAGAGCAGTATGAAAGGTCGGTAACAGAGCTGCTCGGACTCCGCTAAATCTTGTTTCCTACTGTTGTCAGCTCAGCTCTCCAGTCAACTACAGCTTTGAAGACAAGTGGGATGGGTTTTTTCCATTTCCCACAGAAGTTGTTTTAGCCAGGTCTTTCAGCCATGCTCTGAACATGGCTAGTAAGCCCACCTGTCTTCCATACATAGCCTGAACTGGCTCTTATAAGCCTTTCACTCCAACAAAAAATTAAAATGGACACACACACACATATTTCTTTAGTCCAATAAAATCTACATAAAATCTGCAACAAAGTTTAAAACGTAAACAAGAGATACATTTATAGAGGTTTTGTTCTAGGTTATTTTTAGAAATCTGTATTTTAGACATTACATTCACAGTTACACAAGGGATTTTTCATGTTTACTTGCACCCACACAAACGGTAAATAATACAATTAAGAACAAGTTACACCAACCCTTTAACAGTTCTCAAAGACTCCAGTGGTAGTAAGATAGAAGGGAGAGAAGTATTCTGAATGATGGACAGGTTTCCAGAAAATATACACATGTATATAAATATATGTAAATTAACACGGCTACATGCAAACTTTAATGACTTTTTGGTGCTAAAAATACACACACACATGTATAATAAACACAGAAATACACAGAAACACCTTTCCAGCTTCCACAAACGTGCAACTTAACACACAGTCTAAGAACACTCCTCAAACGAGTAACATTTTGAATCATAACAGTAACCAAAAAATGCAGGTTAATAATGTTTTCTTTTCCATGTGCTTTTACGCTGCCTTTGTGATTTTTTTTTTTTTTTTTTTTTGCCACTGCAGAAGCTAATGAGGAAACAGCAAAAACAATAATATAAGTTTGTTCCATTGACTGCCCCTCTTATTCTCCCAGGCTCATCAATCCCTCCTTCTTCTCAAGCTTAATAGATGGTCAAAATAGCAGATCCTTCGCTATTCTAGGCACAATCTCACAAAAGCACGCCTTTCCACCATGTGAGTTCTGGGAGCTTGCCAGAGAGTTAAAAACAAATAATACTGCTGGACACTAGCAAGACCTCCTTTCCACTCTCCTTGAGGCCTCAGTTTTTAACTTGTAAAGTGATCTGATACAGTGCTAAGAAGCAGTAAAAACCTCCATGTTACAGGGACAAAATCAGAAAATGCTCTTCCGAGTTTTATTTTATTCCTTTAACAATCCAGAAAACAAGTGCTAAATATTTTGCAACCCTCTGGGGATGGAAGATGGATTCTAGATGTATATTTTCTATTTCTCATGGTTTTGAAAGTAGGGTGTCAACTTTCATATTAAAGAAGTAAGAGAAAAGAAAAACTAATGTCACATTGATATTCCAAGAAAAATACTTCTTCTCTGTCAATCTACAATCAATGTCAGATAGAGGATATCAAAGAGAGAGAATCTTAATGAAACAAAGAATTAAAATATTAGAGTTTTTCTATGTCAAAAAATATCACATAGGTAATAATAAAAATATTATGAGGTTCAGCTTTGCAGAACTCTAAGTGTACAGTAAGGACTATACCAGGCTTCTTATGAACGTGGATGATTCATTATAAGCTTGAAAATTATCATGCAGCTTTCCAGAATATGACTTTAAGCTCACAGGGAAATAAGCTTTTCCCAGAGACTGCAATAACTGCACTATGGAGAGGGTCCTTCTAATGAAAAGTAACAATAATTTGAGGAAAACTCAGAAATGCCTGATATTGTTTAATAGCCATTTTGATCTCAATAATACTGCTTATCTTGCAGAGGATGGGACTCCTTAGGTGATCCTTTGGGACATAAAGTTGCACTGGCTGTGATTGTATCTCAGTTTTTCTTTCATCCCTATTGTCCTTCTCTTGGCTATTCAAGCTCTACTTCTAGGCACAAAAAACCTTTATGCAGACAGTATTATTTTAAAGGAGCTGTCTGACAGGCAGTCAGTGTCAGTGCTTGGGATGCACTTGGTGCAGAGGGATCAGGTGAGAAAGTGGCAAGCAAGTTTGGTGACAAAGGCCAGCACTGGAGTGTGCTTCCTTGTGACGTTCACAGCTAGAGAGAAAGGACATTTGTTTCAACAGTACTGCAGCTTCTTCCCCAGTGCTGCTTCCCATTTCCCAGGTAAACTTTGGCTACCACCTTCCCTTCCTGACCCTGTGCCACCTTCCGATTCTCTGTACTTCCTGACACCAAGTTGCCAGGTAATTTTTGTCTTCCTGAAATCCATGCCTCCCTCTTTTCTAACTGCAGGAGCAAATGGCAAAGGCCACAGCTTTTGTTATTCTAGGATATGGCCACTGCTATAGTAATAAGAGGATATTATTTTATTTAAAGGGATATATGGATTTCTTCTTTGTGGGTCTAGGGAAAAAAATCTGACAAAATACTGTAAAAAAATAATTGCTTACAAATTCAAGTTTATTTTTGCTGGAAAAGAAAAACTGACATTTTCTTTTCCTGTCTAAGGAATAAAATTAAGGTGAAAAGGTTAGGTTTGCTCTGGTGATGACTAAACACAGCAATGAGTTCAGAAAGCTTGGATTGTCATGCTGTATAACTGCTGAAAACTATTATTTGCTTAAAAGTCAGTAACTGTATGGTTTTTCTGGTTTCTGATTGACTGATACATTTTCAGTTTAATGTCATTTAATGTGGTTTCTAGAAAACCACAGAAAACTGTCTATTCTACTGCAGTTCAGTTGGCCACAACTCCACATTACATTAGTTTCTCACTGCTTTCTGACTTTTATTGGGAATGAATGCCACTGGGAAAAAATGTTGTTTCCCTGACACAATTAAAAGACAATTAAAATTAATTTGGATTTCCATACTTGCGGATAAAGCATAGAATAATTTCTAGAAGCCATTTCTGAATTCTCCTTTTGGACATGTAGTCCATTTGTCCAAAGCCACTAAGTATTAAAATGAACAGATAAAAATCAAGACAATCAAAGGGTGAGGAACACATTAAATTATTTATCTCAGCATAAGCTTCCAGCTCACCCTCTTGATGCTCAGGAGATTTCTTCAGTTACAAGACACAGGTCTACACTAGCAAAATGGGCAGAATGTCACTGAAAAGGTAGATAATATTTTTCCATATGGCTTCCTTCCACCTCACTTCCCCACTCTGCAGTTTGGGATTGGTTTGATTTGATAAAGACACAAGAATAGTTTTATATGGGAAACTATTATATTCTGATGTAATAAACTGATGCACACACAAAAAAGCAAAGCTATGCAGAGCAATACCTTCTGGCCAGCTGGATCCCAGCCTTTGAGATCTCTTTTCTGGGCTATCTAAATGTGACAGCCACAGGTTTGATGTGATACGGTTGTAGTTGCGGGTGTATGTTCCAGACACTGGAGGAAGTATCTGGAAAGAGGTAATGTGGTGTCTGAACAGACATTTCCCATCTCCTCAAAGAAAAAAGAAGCTGGTTGGAAAAAACCACTCCAGGAGCCAGACAGAGAATATCTAATCTAAGAAGCAGCAAGATGATGAAATAGCAGAGATAACAGAAGGGAGCTCAGTTCTCTTAACCCAGGTACAGGCTGGTCCAGCCTGAAACTGGGCTGTACTGGAGCATGCATGACAGGCACCAGCTGGCACACACCAAACCCATGCCTAGCACAGCAGCAAAGATCCCATGCCACAGCTTGGGCAGTGGCATATTCCCCACACTGCCACAAGCTCAGACGTGCAGCCCAGAGGCTGCACTACATGGTTCCTAGTCCCACTGTGAACAGAAAACATATAAAGGTACAGAGGAGATTAAAGTCACGTTTAACCTGCTACTTAAAAGAAGGTGACTAAAGTAGGTTTTGAAGTCATTATGTGATCATTTAACTACATCAAAAGCAATAATGACACTGTCATTACACAATGAGCTGGCACTATCCAACTTACATGAAATACAGACTACCAGTTTACAGATACATAAGATTTAAATGCAAGTCCTGGCATCACAAGGCCACATTTTCAAAGAGTAGCTCACCCAACAGCTCCCATTTCCAGTTCTGATCACTTCCAGATGTGACTGGCACTTGCAAATTCTGTGGTTCTTACAACATGATGAGCTGTGTCATAAATAACCATTTCTGTGGGGATGGCTGACATGCAACAACAAGCCTGTGGCCTTCCCTCCCATGTCACAACTTTTGCAGCACTGCTCCGAGTCCCATCTGAAAAATCTGCTAGGAATTTCAGAGTCCTAGCACATGGTTCTTTTCTACCAGGGACTGCCCAAGGGAAAAGAAGCTCTTTCAGGTGTGCTATAATTTCTCTAGCCATCAGTACAGGGGCCTTGCAAAAACTTCATCCAATTCCAGAAAGGATGAGTTACGGTAACAGATCAGGCAGAACACAGGAGCTGCCAAAACCTTGTAGTTTTCATGTTCCATTCAAGCTTCACATGTTAATGCAAACATTCTGAATATTACCTGGGAGGTTTTGTTTGTTCATTTGCTTTTTTGTTTTTAACTATAAAATACAGAGCATTACTGGCAAGCAATCTTAACATGGGAAGGATTAACCCATCTCACTTTTAACAGTGAAAGTCCCACTAAAAGTTAAACCTGTTCTGAACCTTGGTTCCCAAGACAAATATTCTGCAGTTTATCTCACGTTGAGCACATTATGTTTGGCTCCAAAACAGTCTGTGTCAAAAGTAATTATTTCTGTTCCCTAATAACAGTACAACAATGAGCTAGGTTTCAAATATAAAATAAATATATGCAATTTTCTCACTTCCTGATGCTTTAACTAATTCAGCATCTGATCATTCTTATTAAGTCCAGGAGACTTTATTACCTGTACACCTGAAAGAACTGGGAGAGTATGGCATTCACTTTTAGTAATTAATTACATTCAAAACAATTTCTACTATCCTGAGCAAGACAGAAAATTATGCCTGATAAATGTACCCATGCTGTCTGCCCTTTACAATTGATACCAAATGATTACATTTCGGTTTGCTTTACTGTTTGATTTCCCCAAGTCATTTTATAATGTGAGACTTAAAGCATACACACAGTTTTTATGTAGCTATTTAATTTGGGGTGAAGTAGGTGATTTTTCTAAGAGTCAATAAATATGTGTTGCTGAGGACTCTGGGGCATAGACTCCCTTGAATTATTCCCTTGAGCCACAGGAAGCAGGTACCAGCTGCAAACCTGTAACACTTCCAACTTAGCCAGCACACTGATATCCCAGCTACAGGAGCAGGGCACAGGCAGGGCAACAGCACCAGCCCCTCACTGTCCCTGTACAAGGCAGAAGTGGAAAACAGCCTGCCTGGTGGAGACTGCCCTGTACAGCTCCCTCTTCTAAAAGCCTGCCTTACACCAAATGGTTTGACCTCGCTGTGACTTTTGACATATTGCCTAGCCTCTAAAAATCATTAAATATCCACTTCTGCCCAAGTCCTGAGGAAAATGCAGGGCAGGAGGAAACCAGCCCTGCGGTGCTGTTGGTTTTTATGTTCACACACATCTATACTGTGGACATAAGATAACTTTTAGCACAGGTTCCCAGTGGTCAAGAACCTGGTTTGCGGGACAGGGCACTATGGTAGGATATATTGATAATACCATGGTTGGGTTTTATAATTCAATTATTTTTGTTTCTTAGCAAATTTTGAAATATTACTGTTATGAAACATGGTATAATAAAGAAATGCTAAGGGGGATGAATATGCTTCTCAGGTGCTATTTTGAGAAAGTAATGAAGGCATTGCATCTTTGAGAGCATAAGGTTTTGAGGTCTTTTCTTATTTAATTTAATCTACATAATTAGAAGGAAAGTAAGACATAAGCCTGAAATAACACAGGAATAAAACATGACCTTATGTCTAGTCACCTGCCAGTTCCTTCTACACCAAAAAGCCAATAAAACCCCAAAAACCCCAAATTAAACTGATCGAGATTCAGTTGTGAATTTAAATAGTACTAAAATTAAATACACCAAACAGGGCATTCTCACTCTCTGCCCTCTTCTGTGCTTGTGCTACACAGTAAATAATTCTGCTAAAAAGTTGATCCCTGGAATTGTTTTATTAATTTGGGCACTACATGTGCCTTTCTCTACAGATGTGCTAAACGTACCTTCCCACAGACTTGCTACTTCAGTCCTGGGCTCTCTTAAATGGCAGACAAGAATCCCCTATGAATTACATTGAGACCATGATACAGATTTTCACATTTAACCAAATCCAGATTTAAACTTAGGTTTTCAAAGGCGGATGGATAGTAGAAGGCAAGTATATTTCATGCTTCAAGGGAAGGTAAACTTACCTTTGCTCTACAAACAACATAAAGTAATTCCCAAGGAAATTTTACAATAATATGGGCTCATATCACCGCAAATTATATCACTTGGCAGCTAAACCAGAGAATTAAGTCCATGAATTGCCAACAAAACTCAAGGAACACATTTGGATATATGGAAAGCTTTGTGATTTCTAATAGAAAAGAGCCTGCACAGGCATCTGATGGGACCCATAAAGAGGCTTATCAGCTAGAAAGGAGTGTGTAAATTCTGAGGATCAGATGAAAGTTTTTGCCCTTTTTTTTTTTTTTTTTTTTTTCCCAATAAAAACATTCAAAAGGAGCAGATAGAACAGACAGACCATCTGCAGTGTAACCACATGAAAGACCCCTGGGCAAATCCAAACCCATTAACAGAAGTGCTTGACAAATCTGCCAAAGAGCCAGATGCTGCTTAGGGTGGAGGCTCTTTTCACTACTTATCACCCGTCCTCTGACTTGTGCTCCCAGAGGAGGACAAGGAGTGGTGCTCAGACCAAGCTGTGTATGGAGAGAGCTGAGGCACAGAATAACTCCTTGATAAAGCTACCTTAACATAGAGACCACGTCTGAAATACGAAAAGTAAAACAGTTTTAACACGCATGTGTGTGATGTGTGGCAGATGCAGATGTTAGAAAGCAAAAAAGCAAACTTGCTATTAGTTTATTTGCATGTGGTCTCTTTTTATATGATTTTTCTTTTGTTGTTGCTCATTCTATTCTTGTTTCCTACATTTCTCTTTAGTGACTGATAAGGATCTAGTAGGATGGCAGAGGTGATTTTTGGCATGTTAAATACTAGCACACCATATTAACTGCGTGATGTTAGTTAAATACTTACCAAGTACATAGACTGACTGATGATATTTAAAATGTGTCTGAAGAAATTGCGAAATATCTAGCCGAGAAATTACACTTAAAAATGTTAGGTGGAAAAAAGTGAATCTTTTAAAAATTAACTGTATCAATCTCAGAATAGCGGATTTGGATCTAAAGGGACAGGGTTTTTTTTAATGTCCGCATTCTTGTAGGAATCTATTCAAGTGGATTTGAAGTGCAAAGTAGGTGGAACCAAGTACTTTTACTATTCAAACTACCAATGGTAAAATATATTTGGACTATCCAAGAGGTCAAAGAAGCTGAATTAGCTGTCCTATGTACTGCTGTAATGTGGTACGACAGAGCAAAAGACAGACCAAGAAGGAAAGAAAGAAACAGAGCTCCTTCTCATTGTAAGTACATGTGCTGCACTTGAAGAACCAACACTGTCATTTTATGCATCAAAATCCAGTTCAGAGTTAGGATAAGGCTCTAAGAAACTACTGGAATAAGTAAAAATACTTGCAGATATAATCTTAGGTTATCTCCTTTTACCCAAAAATAGTATTTAACCAAGATATTACTGAAGGATAAAAAATATTAAATTCTGATTGCTACATTTATTAGTACAGAAATACATGCACTCCTTCTGTTTCTCTTTGAAATTCAGGAAGACTAGGTGCGTACTAAAAAGTACCATGACTTAGTAGATCAACAGAACTAGTCAAAATGTGGGAGAGGGTGTGTATAAGGAGGAAGAACAGAGCAGGAAAGGGAAGTATAATGAATTCTTGTCTTTTAAAGGTCAATCACTTGGACTTTGCCTACCCACTTTGCAACATACTCACCTCACACAGAAATTCATTTCAGGCAGCCCAGTGACTGCCAGACTGACATCTTGGAACTGCTGGCAATCCAAGAGCGCTTTCTAATGAATGCTGGCTGGTCTATTAATGCAGCATGAAGAACAGACATAAAAGTGAACTTATATGCAACTGGTTACAGCTCAGGCTTAATGTTGTGCTTACACCATGTTCTGACAGAAGTAAACTGTCACAGGCAGGCGGGGAGGACATTGTCCACTCACCCGCACTGGTATCTGATCCATCTAAAATAGATGAGTAACAACCAAGTGCATGTTAAGCCCTGGGACAGCTTCATACACCTGCAGCTCAAGCTGGAGAAGGTGGACGGAGGAGATTGACAACAGACTTGCAAATAGACTCAAAACTGCATTTAACTGCTGCTGTCAACATGTATGTTACATTCTGCTATCTGTTTATCAACTAGTAAAGACAGTAGAAGATATATTGCCATCATTTCTGCCTGGTGCAAAAATAGCTGTAGTTTCCCAAGTTATGCTATGCAACAGCACCCATGTATAAAAGGAGTAATAAGGGGGTCGGAGATACGGATGGAAGAACTACACCACACACTGCTGTACCTGTGCTCCTAACCACCTGTTCTGAAATACTGACTACTGGATTACACTGATTATTTCAATGTGCTTTCAAGAATCTTTAATTATAACAGTCACGTTAAATTGCCTGGGTACACTTTTGCTTATAGGTTGTCATTTCTGGTGGAAAGCTATTACTATGGGCAAGTTGGTTTTAGTGTGCTTCTTCTATGTGAAATTTCGGAAATTTTTAGCGTGTTCTCTTCCGTTCTTCACTAGCCTCTTTTCTGGTTTTAGCTATTTGTGGTTCTCTTGGTACTGAACCGCCATTTATACTTACTGATGCAGCTCCAGAGCTTTATTTTTGAAAGCTTTTCCCAGACCTTATAAAGTGCACTAACATGCATTTAAACTCAAAGGCACTCCTCATCCCATTGTCTATGATGTGAAGGTGTTTCCATGGCTGGGGCCTGCCGAATAACTTGCACCCTTAAGCAGGCTCAAAGATCACTTCGGAAATTCACAGGCTCAAAAAGGCACTTTGGAGTTCATAATTATGTCAAAACTATTAATTATAAAAATATATGGGGTGGTTTCAGTCCTCTTCACAATTAGCCACAAACATTCACATTAGAAAACTTCCTTCCTCTAAAGAAAGACATATGGAAGACATGGACAGAGACGGGTACATAGCAATATCCTGGGAGACGCCACCTTTGCTCATACAGTAGTAGTAGACAAGCTGTAATTACTCAAGACAATGGGAAATTTTCAAAGAGCTCAATCTAGGATAGCAAAAGGGACTAGATTTATGTGTGCTGGTTAGAGGATACCCTGGTTTAATCTGTACT
>JBCJKH010073691.1:0-30370 GCA_039877255.1 Loriculus beryllinus | reverse complement strand
TGTGCCATCCTTGGAGACGTTCAAGGCCAGGTAGGATGTGGTGCTGGGCAACCTGATCTAGTTGAAGATGTCCCTGCTCGTGGCAGGGGGGTTGGACTAGATGACCTTTGAAGGTCCCTTCCAACCTAAACTATTCTGTGATTCTGTGTATGCCATGTCATTCTGTGTCTACCTGCTAGCTAAATGGTCTCTAGGGAAATATTAGAAAACTTAAGATTTTATCATGCGTACAAGCACTGTGTTTCTAAATGCTTCTGTAGTTAACAATGTTGAAATACTGCAGTAAGCATAAACATTTGTTTTAAGAGAAAATTACAAATGTGTAATTATAAAGTTTGACTCTTACTAATGTGATCATGTATTGGTACTGAGAGGATCATGTAGCTTATACTTAATTTTTATACTTGCAAAATTCAGTTCCGTCATTTTGCACTAATGGCAGATTTAGGCAGGGGTTTTTTGTCTAGTTAAATTCTTGCAACTTCTGTGCATTGCAGCCATTTTTCATTGCACAGCTAATGTCTACATCTACTCAGAGGTATTTTTGCTTTCTTGGCTGGAATTCCTGTTAATGCTTCTACACCTTTAATTTGTAAAGTCTATAATAATGATCTTAAACTTTGATATTGTCTTGCTGTTTACTAAAAAGCATTAGACAACTGAAACAATTTAAATGGGTATTTAAAGGAGCTCCTGTTTGTCTCTTGCTTTTGTTCTGTCAAATACATAACATCTCTTTAACAAATGGACTTCTGAAACAGTCTTTCAGTGGTCTGTATTTGTTGGATCAGTCCCATTTACAATTGCTGTCTCCAAAAATCAGGCCAGGAAGTTGCCAGCAGTGTTCTAAAGAGCAGGGTATTGATTCAGGAGCTTTTTTATTTGCTGCTTTTTGTTTGCTGTGCTTTGCAGTATGAATGGTAATTCCAACTCTGCTTAGTTGCTTAAACACTAATGGAAAAAGAACTTTTCTAGTTCCCTTTATTGCCTGAAAATCATACTAAGTCTATATTTAGAATTAATTGAGCTAGAATTATTGTTTGGTAATTTCCTGTGCTTATGAATACTCACTGTTTTTCATAACTTGGACAAGAACACGTGTGTAAGTTAGCATGAGTGAATGTAATGTCATAGGTTGTTATGTATTTATCAAAAAGCTTTACAAAACCTTTTCACTCAACAAAGCAGAAGTTCATCTTTAAAACACTTTTGTGCTGGTCTAACGAGTCACCACAAAGGTCTTGCTGTCAAATTATGTTTCATATTTGTCATGTGTTGGCTTGATGCTTTCCAGGTAATTGTTCCCTGGTCTGCAGTGCTCTTTCTTTTGTTGTGTTTTGTCTTCTTAGCTGTGTAATTTAAAAAATTTTATTTTAATGTGATTGTCCTGTTTAGATGGTTTTAGTCTGTTTTGGTTTAATTACATTATGCTCTGACCTTGCTGAAAAGTAATCACAGAATAGTTGAGACTGGGCCTCTAGAGGTTTTCTTGTCCAGTCCTCTTGCTCATGCAATTCAGAAATAACAAAGTAACCAAAGAAAGTTTATGTTCAGTTCCACTTGGTAAGCAGACAGTGGCATGTGTCTGTAAAAGAAATAAAGTGTAAATTTCAGGTCTCTAAATCTGTATTGCCCTGATAAATTCAGGTTAGAAGAGCATCAGATGAGATTACTTAACATCTCCCCTTCAAGTTGATTAGTCTGCTTAGTTGTTTATGCAGAATGTAGTTAAATGAGAATTCATCAATGTACAATTAATCTTTTAGGATAGACCTTTCAAATTCTGGATCTTCAGCATTCACATTTGAATTTTTTGTAACACAGGTTTAGTACATTGCACTTGGTCTCTACACTTTACCCCAGCCCTTTCTCTTTTCCAAAATCCTTTGTGTGTTATACTGTGTTCTGGAAGTCGTTCAGTGTAATTGTTTGTATAATATATGTAATTCAGAAAGCCATTTTATAATGATTCTGGTCAAAAGTACAACTGTATGGCAAACTGCAGGTGCTCAGTGCTTAGGTCACTCAGTGGTTTTCCCATGCAAAACATTTATCAATAAAGTTTTTGTATCAATTATACTAAGAATTTTCAGAGGAACTCGGGAACTGCTTTTTTTCTTATTCAGTTGTGACTTATTGTAAGAGATTCGCAGTTTGATCCTAAAAAAACCCACTAGAATTATGTATATCTAAATTTGCATTATGTTGTCAGATAACTGAAATACACTTTCAATTACTGTAAAGAAAATTTTGAATTCTTAGAGAATGCTAAAAAAACCTTAGTGTTTTTTTGGTTTTGTTTTTGTGGTGGATTTTGGGTTTTTTTTTATAATGGTGATGGGTTTTATTTATTTATTTTGTTTGTAGTTTGTTTATTTTTTTGTTTGTTCTGTTTTAGTTATGCTTCATTTTTCCCAAATGCACTTTAATGAGTACTTTGTGTTTTGCTGTCTTTGAAAATATCCTCCAGGGGTCAGCATTTGCCATGTTCTTTTTACTTCAGTTATTTCAAAACAGTGTTTAAAGGTGGGTGGCTTCTTATATTGGGACATAAAATATTTCAAGAGAATTGTAATATGTGGTATATAAAATTACCTAATAGAGGAGAAATGATTGCATAGTTTCACTACTTCATCTTCTTTAGTTTTAAGAGAAAGATTTTAAGGCATCTGTACACTTCTAACTTTAAATGACAGTGCTAATACAGATTTCATGACCAGAAACATGATTTTATTTCCTTACAAAACAGTATTTCTTTCATGCTTGTTTTTGTTTAATTCATCTACATGCTTCTGGGCTTATTTATGTTTTGGTTCTTTTTTTTAGTATTACCCTATAGAAGAAGTATTGGCTGCTGAATATTTGCTCGAAGAATTTAGGCCTGATTTAATAGAGATGGTACTGGATAAATTGAGACCAGAAAATGTTCGGTAAGTTAAATTGCAATAACTTGTATTTTAAACCAAACATTATAAGAAAGCAAATGAACTAATGGAAACACAAGTTCTTAGGTGTTTCTTACAACTCCAAAGTAAATGTTGCTGAAAAAGAGCTAGTTGTTCTGTCTGTTAATGTCTCTGCTCCCCATTGAAAATAAGCACTCTAATAAGAGTGCATGTAGTTCTTCCTGTTTAGACAGAAATGTCCTTTCAGCCGTTTCTATGCAGCATGTCTTCCTCAGACTAGTAGGCAGACTGGAGGTAAGAAGGGAAGATTATATCAGGCTTAGCAAGGATATACAGTTGAGAGTCCTGAATCACAGAAATGGGCAAATAGAAGAAAGAAAGAGAAGAGGTTTGAGTCAAAGAACCTGTGATAGGACAGAAGCAGAACTGATGGGACTAAACCTGAAGGTGCGAAGCAGCAAAACTTATGCAGGCTTAAATGCAGTAAAGCCTACGAAGAGCAAAGAAATGAAAATCTACCTTCGTATCTATGAAAATAATGTCTCTTGGGATATTTTAAAATATGAAATCAGTTCCTGTAACACAGAGTATTGTGTCAGAGATGTTTTAGTGATTGTTTATTTAGAAAAAGAGGTGAATATTGGAAAGAGAAGTCAGGTCATGCACTCAGCTAAATATGTAAAATATTGAATAACTGTTTCTTAATTGTTCTGTGCATTGAACTGGGCAGAGGTTGAGTAGGACAGTATGTAAATTTGTGTGTGTATATATTTGCATGTAAAATGTGGCACAGTCAATTACTAGAAGGTTGCATGGGTAACAGTTATACTAGTACTTTCTGGCCTGATTTTTTTGTTTTAATTGCCACTTGGTTCTTTTAATGTATCTTTTTTGTATATTCCAATATTAAACTAGTGGCGTAGAAAGATTATTAAAATGGATGAAAACTTAGAAACAACCTCTTGCTTGTGATTCTGTATCAGTCTTGCTATATTTGAAGACAGTAATTTGTAAGCCAGGTATATGATACAAAAAAATAATGACGGGGGGGGGGAGTGGTGTCTGTTTCTGCATGTGTTCCAAACTGAAGTATTCAGTCAGTTTTGGCTATAGAAAGACAGTGAGGCATGCGTTCATGTATTTCTAGAGTTTATATATTTCAGCCTTCTGAAATTACTGTGAATTACTTAAAAGTTTGGGCACGAATCTTCACTCTTTGCATGGCAAGATCTGTTTGTATATTCATTTAATTTAAGATGCGTGTTACTTCGTTTTCAAAAGATGGTATATTTCCAATACTGGATAAAGTAGGGTAAAATTGGATAAAATTTGAACTGTATGTATAAATGTCATGGGGTTCTGGTGTTTCTGTGGGTATATAAGTAATGATAAAGTAAGTGAACCTGCCTGTGTCAGTCACAGTGGTTGCCATAGTAATTAATGCCCTTTAAAGAAGAGCCTATATCTTTGTGTGTGGGTGTGCATCTCATGTGTAATGTGTGTGGGACACTGCAGCTGAAGCTTGAATATTTCCAGACCATATTTTGAACAAACACTACTTTAAAGAAAATTTCCAGATCCTCTTTCCTTTTGTATTAAATACGTCTGTTGTGAATGCATTTTCATGTCGATCTACTCCCCAGCTTCCTGGAAATTTGGTACGAGAGCTTACCTTTAACACAAAGACTGGTTTTATAGTAACTAGAGAATATGTAATCACTTCTCTGAAGAAAGCTTAACCAAATTCCACATAAATCTGAACTTGCAACTGGTTTTAGAATTGCTCACAAAAAATATGTAAACCATTTTTTTAATCCTGATTTAATACGGATTTTAATACTGATTTAGTAAACAAGCTACAGGTGCTTAACCAGATGTGATTTTATTACAGCTTCACATAAAATGTGGCTCTTAACTTTGCAAGAAAACAGTTAATATTGACTTTGGGAAGAATGCCCTTCATAATTAAATTTGGTCTTTGTTATTAGCCAGAGAACTTCCAAAGCATCTGCTTGCTTAAGTTTTCAAAAATTGCTAGAGGAAATTAATATATGCAAATACATTCATACAGTCTTTAAGGTTATCAGAAGCTGCTGGATATCACAGACTACTCATCACCTTTCTGTTACTCCTGTTGCTGGCTTTGCCAGCCTTTTCACCCTTCCTTCTAGCTGACAGTACTTGAGCATAAAGTAGCCATCATTAACCTTGTTCAAAAGTTACTAGTGGGACAAAGGAGAATGTGGAGAATTTAGGCAGAGGGAGAAAATTCAGTTCTACAGAATGTGGTCAGAAGCACAGGAATAGGGGTGACATGTTTTAGAAAAATCTAGTATTTTGCATGCTGTGGGGTTTTTTTTCAAATATGTAGTAGTTTCATAATGTTTTTTAGTTACTGTAAGCCTATATTTTCACTTGCAGTTGCAGTCTTGCATTCCTCTTTGTCCTTGGTTAAAAAAAAAAGTGAGGTGAGGGGGAAGAGTAAGATGAGCAATAATGTTATCAGAGAGAGAAAAAATATAAGGAATTTAGCTGTTACTTGAAACATTAGTAACCAAAGAAAAACTGTTACTTGAAACATTGGTAACCAAAGAAAATAGTTTACTATTATATGTATCTTTATTTCTAGTAATTTTGTAGGGTTACATCAGTTTTCTCTCATTTGTCAAAGTGATTTGATGGGAATATATTTAAGTTTGGTAGTTGTGGATTAATTTTAAATAAAAGGATTTTTTTCAAGATAGGGCACATCTAGAGCAAATGCCAACTGAAGATGGTCAACTTTTAATATTTGACCTGGAAGCAATGATCTTTCAGATGATGGAGATAGTGTTTTCATCTCAGCTTTTCAAATTTAACCTGTATGTGACTTTTTAAGTAGCAAAGTGTAGTATGTTTAGACTGGAGAGGCATATTGGTGGGGGTGTTTTGGAAGCTAAATTTGATAGAATAGGTATGCTTTTCTATACAGGAAGGCTTCAAAGTTTTCATAATGGAAGAGTGATGGTGGTTTGGTGACTGAATAAAGCATATCATCAGAGAGGGATGATCATCTAGTAACATCTGTGTATGTGAGTTTCCATGTGTTCTTGGGCTTTAAAGTCTTGGGTCTCACCCTGCTTTCTTCTAGCTTGTTTTTACTGTGCTTTCTTTCTGGCTCCTGGAAGAAATATATTGTGTTTAATCTTCCGTCAGGACTAACCACATTGCCTCTTCACCTTACCTGGCATAAAAAATAGATTATAATGATTATGTAGTTTTAAGCATTTGAATTAAGAAAGCTAAATATTGGGATATAAAGAGACTTTCAAAACTGGAATATATCTGGTTTATGGACTCTTCAGTGTATTAAAGAAATTGTAGCTTCTTTTTGTTGCATAGATTTTAGTAGGGCTAAAGATAGTAAGTATGAACAGGTTAGTTCTCTGAAGCTTAAATAGCCACAGCTGTGTCTACAGCTGTCCTGTTAAAGCTTAAATATAAATACATGCAAACTAGAGAGGAACCAAAGACTTATTAAATGCAGTTTGAACAGTGGAATTTAGCAAAGCACTGATGTTCTAACATGGATTGAATGAGACCTGCAGGAGGCCTGTAATGATGTAGCAGCAGGCATACTCTGAGTTTGGATGGTGTATGGTCAGAGTAATGATAAATGTATTGCTTATAATGTGTAGACTAAAACCGCGCCAGTGTTTGCTATTGCCATAATAACTATACATTTACATCTTAGATCTCTTTTTGTTCAGACTATTTATCTTCTCCAAAACTATAACAAAATAAACCCAAATAATCAAAATTTAAGATTGTGTCATGTTGCTTTTTCCTATTTCTCTAAATGATACATTTTTTCAGTGTACACTCAAAAGTTATAGTTATGCTTCTGTGTAGCTTCTATGAGAATAATGCAAGCTGTTTTTTCTCAGATACAAAAGTCTTAAGTCCTTTCAATTTTAGTGGGAATAAAATGTTTATATTCAGGGCATCAGGTGTTTAAAGATCTGATTAGGCTTTTTTATTTTCATGTGATTAAAGCAAAATACTAACTTGTATATAGTACTAAATTCCTTCTAGACACATTTTAAGCACTTTGAAATTAAAATTATAAAATGAACTTGGATTTTTTTTTACCTTAAAATACTTCAGAGTGTAGTAAAATATAACAAGGGGTATAATTTTAGAATATCTTTTATTTTAAATTGCTGGCAAGGTCTTGGGGGAACAAAAACCTCGGCAATATTAAATGTTACTGAAAGTGTTATCCACGAGGATGATCGGGGGACTGGAGTGCCTCCTGTGTGAAGACAGACTGAGAAAGTTGGGGCTGACTGATTCAAGGCTCTCCTGAAAGAATGAGTTGAGATTATAAATGCTAATAAAAAGATCCCCGTGTGGTTTACTTTTTTAGTTGCATCTGTATCTCTATGCATCTAGCAGTCCAGTAGGTTGTTTTCTTCTTTTGTCTTTGAGCGAATTCTACAGACTAATAAAATACTTTGGACATGTGCTTTTAAATATCTGTGTATGTTCTGGTACCCACCATTTACTGATGTTTATATTCACCTTTCTATTCTCCCTTTTAATGGAAGCGTTCATATGTGCCACATCATTCCAACTTAGCTGTTAGTTATTTGTCTGTTTTGTTTGGTGGGGGTTTTGTTTTTCTTTTTAAGCCTTGTGTAATTTGTGTCTTAAAATAGCCCCATACCCCATCCATGGAAGTGTTCAAGGCCAAAGTGGACAGGGCTTTGAGCAGTCTGGTCTAGGGGTGGGTTTCCTTTCCCATGGCAGGAGGGTTGGAAATAGATGATTTTTAAGGTCCTTTCCAACCCATACCACAATATGATTCAATGATTTTGAATTTTTCCTTTGTATAATGGTTTTATTTGTAATTGCTTATATATGTATATTGGGGTAGCTGCATTCACAGTGAGAGGCTTCTGTTCAATGTCTTTTTAAAAAGTATAGCTTTTCAACTGTTATTTTCTTAACAAACTGTCTTTATTGAAAGTATGGAAAAATATCCATATTCCCAGATGGTAGCAAGTATCCATATGTGCTTCTATTTGACTGAACCATAACAGGAAGTTTTGATATTCTTCTCCCTCATCCCACCCCCAAAGACTACTTGTTGCATTTAGTGGCTTAATTTCCCTGAGAGCGAAACCTTTTTAAGATGTGAGTATCATTTTTACTTGTTCAAACTGTGCTGGGTTTTGCCAACCATCTGTGAAGATAAGGGAATGGACTTGGCACGTGTTGCAGTCTTAGCTGAAAAATGTAATTTCCAATAATTCCCCCCCCCATCATCTGCAGAATAAATGCTCTTATTAAAATTTAAGAAGCTAGTGACTCATCAAATTAAGCAACCAAAGAATATTTTCCTCTGGGTAGTAAATGGACTTTTTTCCTCTCTTGATATCTGAAGTGCATCACAGTACTATCCTAGAAGGAAGAAAAATAAAGTGAATGCTAGAAACGTTGATACAGAAATTTCTGAAGGCTGCAATTTCACAGATACTGAGCAAACAGTTATTTCAATGCAGCTGCTGATGCTCATCTCTGGTGATAAGGATGTTACAATTTTGGAATGTATGTACTTACTTTTAATTGCATTGTATGTCACTAAAGATGTTGAAAATCACAATTTGATCACTTATTTCCACCCCCATAAATAGTTGTGTTTGTAGAGACTTAGTTTTATTGAACTCTAAGAAATAATTTGTGCTTCTGAAGGATGATTGGAATGCTACACCCCAGCAACATCTCTCTGCATGTAGTTTCCCCTTTTATTGTATTTCCTGATAAGAATTATGTGGAACTGGCTTCACATAGCCTATATTGCCTCGCATCAGTTTTACTGATTGTTTTGGGGGAAGTTAGAGCTAGGCTTTTGTTGGTTTTGTCTCGATCATTTTATTCATTTGAATAGATATGTGTAATTTTTTCACTTGCTTGACAATATCATGTTTTGGAAGACAAAGTTTAAATTAGTTAAAACCAGCAATTGTTCCTTCTTAAGTATAAATTAATTTTTTTGCAACAAATTTGCTTTGTCATGTCTGTTACTAGTATCACAAGTACTGCAGTCTCAAAGCCTATTACTTCTTCACCCTTTGAAGCCTGAGTTTTGTTATGTAAATGTAGAATATAATAGTTGATTATCTTTCCTGGAAGTACATTGATTTTAAAGCACAGGTTCTCTTCCCAAGTAACATCCTTCTGTAGCTTCATTTTACATTTCAGGAAGATGATAAATAAATAAATAGTCTCTAGTAAATAGGTATCAGATCACAGAATTTGTGCTGCTTTTTTGAAAATTGACCGTAACTGAGGACTGAAACATATACACATAGAAATAAATTGCATTTATAATTCCAGCTGTATTCTGTGTTCATGAATGGTTCAGAAGTCGAACTGCATTGGTTGAATTTAACTGTGTTTTAAGCAGATCGTGATAATTTGTCTGATTGCGTGTCTTACTTTTCCAGTGCATTTCAGTTCTGTCTTAAACCATATGGATATTCATAGTGCTGCACAGAAAAGCAGAAGCAACATTACGTAACTGGGAATTTTAAATATGCATCACAATACATTTAAGTAACTGCATAACACTGTATTTCTACCTGTGGTGCTTCTTCTCCCCTCTTCTGTTCCTGTCCTGGTGTTCATTGCTCTTGGTGCTTGTATCTTGGTTTAGGTTGTTAAGTCTCAGGCAGAATGAATGTCTTGTAGTCTTTCATGTTGCTGTGAGTATGTTTCCCGGAGTTCAAAATGTAAGTTACCATTCCAGTGGTGATTCGGAGTTTAAAGCGGGCAGGAGGATCTCTTGAAGCAGAACTGCTTGAAGAACTGCTGTTTTCCACAATTTCATTCTGTATATGTTGAGCAGACAGAATTATTTTTAGCTACTTAATTTTGGTATGCTCCTGTAGCAACTGTTTGGGTGCTTGGATTGTCAATACTGCTTGAGCATTGGTACATTGGACAGGGTAGAAGGAGGGATATCCAATAACAGAAAAAACAGACATTTGTATATTATACTATAAAACACCTTTCCCTTGCTCTCAGACTGCTTGATTATTGGAATTTCACCAGGATAGTAATTTTAAGACCCTTTTTTTTTTCTTTTTCCATTTTTTTCTGATTTATTTTTTATTTAATGTATGAAAAGGCCTGATAGTTTGCTCTGAAATTCTAATAATTTTGGTTTTTGTAGTCTCTTAGCAACTTCATCTGTACATGATAAAGCTTTTGCTCACCAACTGTCTTGAGTTAAAATGCAGAACATAATAGAATACTGCTCTGACTCATTTTAATGCAAACAACAATCTGTAATAGATTCTGCCTTGTTGACCAAGCTAGTGTCTGCTGTGTTGCAAGAATAAATATTCTTTAGCATTAAACTGCTCAGTTCTTTGTTGAATATTTATTTAGTATTGTTTCTTTTATATAAAAAATGAAATAGATGTAATAGGCAAACAGGTATGAGACCGTTTTATAAGAAGTCACAATAAAAATGTTGACCATTTCTATTGCCATTTGCAATCTCTTCAAGATTACTATTCTCATACTGGTTTGAATATTGCATAACTTTTGCAGTGGAGCAGGGGTTGTTTTGTGCATGTGTAATGTGTGTTCATGCTACACGTTCTTTCAAGGTTGGGAAGTAAAAATTTCTTCCGTAACCCAGAGGAAATCTGCATCCCTCAACCATGAGATTTGATTGCCCCTCTTTAGTGTGTATGATTTAAAATACTGTCTCAAAGTGTGGTCAAGTCCTGCTTCAATTTTTGAATCTTGTTTGAGAATGTATCTTTACAGCCCGATGTGACTGAGATGCACTTAATTTGCTTAAATGCATCTAATGCTAGCAATTCACCCCACTGTTCTCCTGCTATTTGAAATATAATGCAGAGATCAAATTATTAATAACTTGAAAATCTTCATAATAGGACAATCTAGAACCAAATATAGCAGAGTCCTGGGTTTTTTCAGCCTTCTTGGATCATTTAGTCATTTATGTGTAAACATTACATGAAAAAGGATGGATGAAGACATATGCATCTATTTAATTTTGGTATTTTTAAAATATATTCAAAAACTCATCCCAAGGGTGTTCTCAAGTAATGTATTTGTAAAGTAAAAGACTATAGTTTGAGGCATGTCCATATGGCTGTTTTGATTAAAGCCCCACTTTGCCATGCACGTTACAAATACGAAACAGAATGTTCCTGGCCTGAGAATACTGTATTGAAAAAGAACACTTAAATTGCATATATTTTGATGTTTCAATGTGCATTTTAGCCATCTGCACAAGATTTGACAGAGTTCATTGCTGTGCTATTCAGCATCCAGGGATTGTTAAATGCATGTAGGAGGTAATAGTGCTACCTTTTTTGACCATTTCAAAATTCTTGTAAACATCTATTTACTCGGAGAGCTAGCTACTTATTTACATTGAATACTCTTTCATCTTGTAGGATATTAAAAAGAATTAAAGGAGTTTTCTTGATACCTATTATGAAGACTACTGGAAAAATACTGTGACGTTTATAACTTTCTTTATTCTGTTTTTCATCTTATTTAGATATATTCTTTAGTTCCAGGAGATCTTGATGATGCTCTTAGCTATATGGTTTAGTTTTAGGCAGTTCTGCAAGAAGCAGGGAATTGAACTTGGATGATCCTTATGAGTCCTTTCCAATTTAAAATAGTCTATGATTCTATGATTGAGGTTTCTAATTGATTATAGTTCTGTTGTAGTGACTGTAAAAGATGTTAATCTTCCTGCTTCCCTTCTCCTCAAAAAGTCCCAAATCATAAAAAAAAAAAAAAAGGGGGTGGGGGTGGGGAGGTGGGAAAGAAACAGGTATCAATCTGAAATGAGCACGTATCCAAAATGAAGAAACTTTTACTATCAGATTATGAATGTGAGAGTGAAACTGCAATAACATAATCTAAAACACTAGGTCTGGAATAATTTTTCTGTAGTTAGTAGTTTCACATACCTGAGTGGTGATACAGGTTATATGAAGAATGTAGTCACTTTGGTAATTTCATAGAAGATCCCAAGTGCTGCTTTCTGTGTTTCCTGGAACAGTGACAAAATCTAAAAAATAGAAATTGAGTGCAACAACTCAAGTTACAAAGTATGTAACTTTAGGTTGTAGCGCATTAGAAAATCGGTAAAATTATGCCAACAGTCTGATTTTGTGGTTAACCTGATTGTGTAGTTCAATATATGTGTGCTTGCTCTCCAGATGCACTCTGTAATTGTTCAGGGACCATTTCCAGAAATCAGTGCTTTCTGGTGATGGAACAGTGTGCATAATTTCTCACAATCTTTTCTCAGATACGTTCATGCCAAAGTGCTTTGTCTCTTTGTTTTCAGAGTTGCAATAGTTTCCAAGTCTTTTGAAGGAAAAACTGATCGAACAGAAGACTGGTATGGAACACAGTACAAGCAAGAAGCAATTTCTGATGAAGTTATTAAGGCATGTTAAAACTTACAATATATTCTAATCTCTGCAAGCAAAAGACAGTGGTAATTTCTTCGTCACGTTTTCCATTTAGTTGAAGAAAAGCTTAAATTTGCTGCTGCACATAGCATGAAAGTTGTACAATGAGACTGTTCAATATTATGAGAAGATTTTATTTTAGTCTTCAGATTTCAAATATTTATTACACAAGACAGATATATTTAAAAAATGGTTAAGTGAAGGGAATGTTATGCCATTTTTACTACAAAAGATCCAAAATATGCACTGTTTCCTTAAAAATGTAAGCATTAACTTTTTAAAGTCCCTGTTAAATGGTAACTAGCTCATCTGTTCTTGAGAAAGGAATCTTTTTACAACTGCTGTATGTAACTGTGTTTCTGAAACTGATTTTTGCAATTTAGAAAATGAGTATATTTTGCCAATTAAATGAGCTTTTAAAAATCAAAACTACAGCAAAGGCGATAGACCAATACTTAGTAAACTTGTTATTGATCTATTCTTCTAAGAAGAGATGGCTGTAAAATACACCCTAGAGCTAAACTGAACCTGCTGAGCATGCTTTGAAAGACATTGCGCAGGAACACCTAATTTCCTTTAGCTCATCCTTACCTATGTTCCTGAGTAGAATTCATGCTTATGTATTTAGTTTAATACCTTCCGTTCACAGTAACAGAAAAGGTAAGACATTGACCTTCCACTCTACTGTAAACTTTTCAAAGTTAGTTTTTAACTTATTGTCTTCCTCCTTGGAGCACTTCATGCTGCTGATAGCCTACTCCAACTTGGTTTGCCAGATAATTTTCTCTTTCCCTATTATCTTCATTTCCCTATTATCTTAATGATATTTTACACATAAGCTAGTGGAACACATTTTTAAAACTTTTGTTACAGTATAGAAGAAGTAAGTCTATAACCATTGATTAAGCAGACATTCTCCTTAGCCTCAGTATTTCTCCTGTTTGTCTAGAAATGGCAAAATGCTGACCTGAATGGGAAATTCAAGCTTCCAATGAAGAATGAATTCATTCCTACTAACTTTGAGATTTTGCCATTGGAAAAAGATGCAACACAGTACCCTGCCCTTGTCAAGGTAAGCCATTTATATGTGCTAGCTAACCTTCTGGGAAGTCCGTTGTTAATTCCTGTGTGTTTTTTTAAATACAGGTCTGTCATATTCTAAAGTATGATAACAGAAATATACAAAACTTAAAGATATTGCTAGAAAGACAGTAGAAAATTCATTCTTGCTGAACTCTGGATTATGACTGTTTGGATTCCCACAAAAAAGAATGTACAAACAGCTTGAGCTTTCTTTGCCCTTTTGAAAGTGTGTTTAAGAATTGATAGAAACAGTATTAAAGCTGTTTACTCAGCAGAAGGGTGACTGCTACTCATATTTTTTTGATCCGTGTTCAGTAAGTCTAGGGTGTAGACAAGGCTATTCTTTTGTAACTGTGTATGGGTAAAGCTTGTGATTGCATGGAAAAAGGAGAGAGATAAAAGCATGTAAGTAAATATCATTCTCCAGTCTTCTGGAAGCACCATTTCATGATGTCAGTGCATTTAGCAAATCTCAGTTTTCTGAATGCCTAAAATTTTACTAAAAAGTATTGTTTACTGCTAAAGCATAGTTGTCTTTGCTAATGCTCATCTCTGTTCTAGGCCTAGTGGAAGACAAATAGGAAGAGTCTTCTGCACTTATATGTTATGTTTCAACTTAAATACTCAATTCAGGAGTACTTTTTGCACGCTAGATTAATATGTCTACTTCAGTGCAAAGACATCCATCAGGAAAACATACTTGTTTGCACAGGGCATTTTAGATATATACTTGAAGCAGTATTATTAACATAGGCGGACTTTGAGCAGGTTTATATTCATCCTGAACTGAAACCATAAACCTCAGCAGGGACACATATTACTGCTCTATTAAGTAACACTAATTGGTTTACTACAGAATCTTGATGGTCTTTCAGTGTCTCTGTAGCAACTAGGCAGTTGATCCACACAAAAGCTATTCTTTAAGTCATCATTGCTTTAGAAATATATTTGCTTTTAGTTTTTCCTTTCTTCCTAAATTATGTTTTCTGAGGGAAAATGTTTTTAATCTTTTGTACTTGATGAAATAGACATTATCTGTTCTGCCTGTATCTCATTTATTTTGTCCCCATCTGTATGTCTGTGCCATTTTCCTTTTTGTGGGCCCTGGCATTTGTCCACAGCAAAACATTGCAAGAACTAAGTTAGCAAAGATTAGCTATACAAAAAAAAAACCCAAACCAAACCAATTTTTTCTGCGTTTTATATGCTTGCGTGAGCTTACTATGGACTGGACTAGTGCTGTGGAGAAGAGGACAAACTGGAACATAAGTACACGAGCAGGATGGCCATTTTCACTGGCAGCATGTTACTGTGTCACCTCTGTTGTAATGGCACATCTTGCTCTGAAAAACCCTCGGGAAAGAGAGCCATTAAGATACAGGCTTTGGCTTGAGGGCCAGTGTACTATGGACTGCAGCTAGCAGTCTCCAGCTACCGGTGCAGGTCTCCAGTACTACACACAGGCTCTACTGTTTATCACACTGTCCCTGGTGTAAGGTGTATTCTAAACTGCATAGTAGCAGTTTAACAGAAGAAAAAATTTGTTGTCTCAGGGAGAAGCTGTAAAAAGGCTTTTTAGTATGAGTCAAATGTTGTGTAAAGGAACGTGTGCTGTAAGAGACAAGAATTATTTCTTTTATGCAAAGTGGAGGAGGAGATGCCAGATCCCTGAGAAGCAAAGAACATCTGCTCAAAAACATGAGAAATAATTTTACAGTTAAAAGTTCTCTCTTCTGATCTATAGCAATTCAAAGAAAAGGTGTTGGGATGAAGCTAACTAGAGTTGGAACAGAGAAAGAGTATCTATTTCAGCTTTTACAGGAGAAAAAACTATATGGGAGGTTGTTTAGAATCTTTCCCATACTAGGAGATGACTCTAGAAAAATTTGGTGACAGTTCTTTTAACTCATTTTCAACTGGTTTTAATACTTCTTCTAAATGTGTTATGTTTGCAATGTTAGTTTAAAACAACATACAGTGCATTCGTGTCCTCACCCATTGCAGTGGAATTGGAACTAGATGATCTTAAGGTCCTTTCCAACCCTAACTATTCTATGATTCTGATTAATATTTTTTACTAAAATCATTACATATGCAATTATATTCTTAGTCTGAAAATGTAACTGTATGCTGATGTAGTGTTGCATAATGGCGCATCTTGTAATGTTAGCTTTGTGCAGCTTGTGTTTTGTGCAGCTAACTATTATTTGTCTTTGATCACTCCTGCTCTAGAAAAGTAGTTCCCATTTTGATCATAAGCTCATTCACAATGCTGCAGCTATTTAATTGCTTGTTAAAGGTGATACATGGTAAGAAGAGAGTCTCCATAAGGATAGATGGGTTTACACACAGTGTATACATCAAGACTGTGGATGTAAGGAGGCAATACTAAACTGAGATTTGAAGCGGTGGAGACTTTTTAAATGGCATAATATATTACAGTTAAAAGGTGACTTAACAAAACCTCTTTTCTTGACACAGGACACTGCTATGAGCAAACTGTGGTTCAAGCAAGATGACAAGTTTTTTTTGCCAAAAGCTTGTCTCAACTTTGAATTTTTCAGGTATGCAGTGTTAAATATATCGCACAAATCGCTCTCCAGAAGTTTCTTGTTTGTTGGAATGTGCATTTCTGTGGCAAAAACTTTCTTGTGTGTTTTGAGGCTTTAAAACCTTTGTCCTGGGGATATGCATTAAGGTACAGATAGCAGGAAGACTCATGTAAGCTATGCAGTAGTTGAGTGGCAAGCAGTTTGAGGTGCTCCATCTATGTTAACAGGAAAAATTAATCTAAAATATTTTGAAAACAGGTTTCTTCTATGTTTTATTTGCTATACTTGAGATATTCCTGCCAATACTACTTACTGTATATTGCAAAACACCTCTTTAAAAATGGGTATTATTTTAAATTAATAATTAAATTGCGACCATTTTAAGATAGTGTTTTCTTCATAAAATGCTATTCTGATAATAATATTAGGTTAAAGTTCTGTTTTAATTTGCATAATGCAAGCCTGTATAAAATTCTGAGTGCTTAAAATTGTGGGATTTTATTTAACTGACACCAACAACTGATTATTTTATTTTAGAAGAACATTGTATTATCAATGCATGTGCAGTTCTCACCTCAGGATGCATGATAGAGTGTTGTAATGTTAATTCTGGTCTTGCGTTATTTTCATCACAGGAAAATTATCTGGTTTTTTTTCAGTGAGCATGACAATGATGTAACTTCATAATGCACATTGAGTCCTTCTTTTGAGTAACCACTTGAAATTTTTCCTGGAAGAATTTTAGATGGAGGGTTTTTTTAATAGAATGTTGGATCTTGGTATTGATGTTGGTACTATTTGGGGAAAGTAAGTTGCCTGGATGTTTCTTCTTTTCGCTTTTTAAAACCACAGGGCAAACATTACAGCTGTTGTAACTTTGACATGTCAGGAAATAGAAGATTAAAATCTCTTATTCAGAAACAACAACTGCAGTATTTTGTATGCATCTAGTGGCTTTCCCTTGTAATGTGTTTGGCCAAAATCCGAAATAGAATTTTATTGATGGATACTGAGTTTGTCATACAGTTATGTGTTTTGCTTTGGTATTTTAATAAATTCCAGATTAACTGTGTGTGATACAATCTCAATACCAGTTTGTGAATGATTAAAAGATAATAATTGATTGCATATAGAACACATGGAAGTATTAGTCTGTGCACATATGGATGATGTCACGGAATGGATTGGAAGGGACTATTAAACGTCATGTAGTCCAATCCTGCAGTGAGCAGGGACATCTTGAACTAGTTATGTGGTGATAATCTTTCCCAGTTAAATTTGTACATTGATCTCAGTGAGCTCTTTTAAAAAGCCAGGAGTACTTGAGCTTTGCCAGCTAATCTAATGGAATGATTTGCCTGTTTCCTGCTAGGAATAGTTACAGGGGGATTGCTGGCTTTTTTTCTTGGAATTGGGTGTGACGGTTCTTCCCTTTTGTTTTAAAAAACAACACTTAACTGTATATGAACAGATGTGAAGAGATGTTGACAATATTAGGTACCCCATCTCCAAAAGAAGTTGTAAGCAGGTTTGTCTAGTTTTGATATTTAAAAAAGATTCTTAGTGAATCTCTCTCTTTCGAGTCATACTGATGTTTATTGGAGGAAATAGTTAAATGTACAGTGTTTAGTCAAGAGACTTGATGAAATTACCCATAACTCTTGTGGCTGAGTAAAAAAGTGTAAAAAGCCCTCTTAATAACATGAGTTTTCATAAAAAGTTTTAGCCTCAATTCTAGATCAGAATATGATGACTGTGCTGCTTTGATTACGACAATTTGTTGACATTACAGACTACTTTCAAAGATAGAAAAAAACAGGAGGATTTCTTCTGCCTGTAGCCCTGATCATCACAAATCATTGGATGAATTCCTAACCCAGATGTTATAGCAACAACTGCTGTGTAGATAAATTAAGAGGAAGTTGATAAGGGTGGTTTCTCCCTCAAACATACAAATCCAGTAGGAACAATCTGGATCTGCAAACCTTCTGGAGTCCCCTTGTTCCAAACATGAAAATCCTTACATGGGACATACCTTGTATTAAAGAAACCCCACAGTAAAAACCTCTGACATGGGATTTATCATGCAGCCTAAAGGATGATGGTGAAGGTTTTGCTTTTGTACAAATTACGACTTCAGAACTCAACATGTACTGTTTTTTAAAAGTAGGCAAAACATCGTGATGTTGTTTTTTTGAAAATCATCTAAAGGTGATTCTAAACGCTGAACTTGAAGTTTCCCAAGGTTTAGTGAAATGGGTGTTAAGGATAAAATGCTAATTATTTTTAACTGGATACCCTCCAGTCTAAGGAATATTTCATCCAACTTAAGTTATGAGTTGTTCATAAGGTAACCCAGGATCAAGACTTCAGTGGTGATTCCAGTTATGTCACTTCCAGCTCTGTTTGAAAGGGGAAAAAGCTAGACTTCTAAGATTTTTTTTCAAATACATTGTCAGTGGTTGAGTTGTTTTGCTCCTTCAAGTCTAGTCAAAAAAAAAGGAAGACTAGAAACAAGCATTTATGTACAAAGTTGCCAGTAATAGAATGCAACTCCCAGAACAGTGTTATCATAATTGTTTTCTGTTATGTTTTACTTGAGGATTAATGATTTAGTAATCTTCATTATTTTCAAAACTCCCTGTTGGCATTTGCCAGGTAATGAGTATATAGAACTTATAACCAGTATGAACACAGTAATCATTCAAGCTGATTAAGTCTCTATTCTAGTATCAAAGTGGAAAAGAATGTAATGAGCTTGGAGGAAGGTTTATGATAACATAGGATTGACCTACATCTCGCTTTGAATTCGGTCTTAATTAAAAAAATCAGTATTAATTGGATTTGCATCATTTGGCATATTGAAGTCACTCTATTTTGGGAAATTCTCATTGTGGAGAGAAATGCAAATAGAACAATCCGACCCCAGACTGGTTAACCCAGTGATAATAAAAAAGCATATCCTTGGCTAAGATTTCAGACTATAGCAGGTTCTACTTGTCTAATAGATTTTTATTTTTTTTTTATCTCTTCCCATGCTTCCTTCAAGAAGGAAGGAGAAGTCAAGGCCTAGGAACCTTCTTAAAAATACCTATTTTAATGTTACCAGTGTGTGTGTGTTGTGGCAATGTGATCTTTGTTCTAGTACATTAATGTTGGTGTACACTATGAAGTACCATCCTATGTAGGCATAAACATATATATTGATGTGTCTCTGAATATGACCATTGCTGCTGCTTAGGGAAAATAAATGAGAATGGTGTGGGTTTGAATTGTAAGCCATATCCTGACAGGAGATTGGTTTAGATGCTGCTGATTATTTCTGTAAAATTGATACTGACTTCACATGCATTTCAGAAACTTCAGACATAAATCCTGTCATAGGACAGGTAACTTGTCTTGACTTCGCAAATCTTTAAAACAGGCAGATACTTAACAATTAGTGCAGCTGAAACAGTTTGAGTCTGAATTGCATTTCTCTTTTTGAGAAATTTGTGACATCATTGTACGTGATGAGATGCCTGTAATGCAACCCTAGAGCTTGTGTAGTTGTTTGCATTAAAAAGATAACACAAAAATTACGGTGATATCATAATGGATATGCCAAACGTCTTTCCTATGCTGAATTTAGCATCTACTGCATATTTTTCAAATTACAAATTGCTAATCTTTTAATTTTTAGAATAGACAACTGAATTGTTTTCTGATTAAATTAGTAAAAAGAAGTATTAATTAAATTAATGGTCAGCATGTGGGCTTTCAGTCTATTAAATTATATTGGTTATTCAGGTTGTATTTAGTTTATGTTATTCCTGGTGCACTCTGACTAGTCAGCAAAGTAAATATAAGGTATCTTGATTTAGAAGCACAAATAAGAGAATATCTCTGGAATCTTCAATATATTTAGCCCTCGCTTAAACCATAAGCAAGCTAAATAATTGTTTTCAGGTATGCTCATTCTTGGCTTCAAATTAGGAATCCTTCATAACGGGATCCATCAGCGTACTCACAGAGAACATTGCTTCCTTGAGGTCAAGCTTAAAAGGCCAAAAGAAACTGAAAAATCATTTTAAACTGCATATTTTACTTTCAACATTTTCTTCCAGCCCATTTGCTTACGTGGATCCCTTGCATTGTAACATGGCCTATTTGTACCTTGAACTACTCAAAGACTCCCTCAACGAGTATGCATATGCAGCAGAACTAGCTGGCTTGAACTATGATCTCCAAAATACCATCTATGGGATGTATGTAAGTACCCAAATCAAGGAAGAGCTTAGAGCCTTAAAACTACTTCCACTCATCAACATTTTTATATTGATTTGATGGAAGGACTTTCATATAAAAAATGGGTCTAAGGCTGTTACTCATTTTGATCTTGATTATTAACCATCCTTTCTTTAATTTGAATTTTAAGTTGAATTTTATTCAAAGTCTTCAACAATCTTTCCATTCATATTAAACAAATTTTCTTTATTTTTATATCATTCATGAAATTAATTAGTTGTAAAATTTGTTCCTCCATTAAAAAAAAAAGTGAAAGAAAAACGCAACCATAATCCAAGCTTACGTATTTATTTCAGTTTGTCAGATAGCTACTGAAAAGTTTCTGACTGATGGGGTAGAAGATCCCCTTTACATGCTATTAAATCAATGGTATGCTTCAACTTCCCTTTTCAAGAACTACTGATCATGAGGCTGCATATACATACTCTTCAGTCATATTTCTTCATCCATTACTTTGTCACTGCTTGAGGTATCAAAGCATTTCTTTTGTTTTTCTTTTTGTTAGTCGCTACATTTATGCTGATCCTCTCCATTGCAACATGACATACCTGTTTATCAGGTTATTGAAGGATGATTTAAAAGAGTATACATATGCAGCACGCCTCTCAGGTTTGATCTATGGCATTGCATCAGGAATGAATGCAATACTTGTAAGTAAGAAAAAAATGCAGGAGGAAATGAAACAGCTTGGGAGTTGTTGAGCTTGGAGAAAACATTTGACTTCTGCATTTCCAAATGAGATAGTTAATGCTTTTTTTTTTTTCCCTTGCATATCTCATGAATTAAAGGCAAAGCAAAACTGTATTTTACTCAGTACCAAGTGACCTGTTTCACCTTGCAGTGTCTTCTAAGCATTGTGTGCAGTGCAGTTGTTGCATTCTGGTTCACATTTTTAATTACTTGCATGGTAATCTTGAAAGTATTGTTGCTGGTTTCTCTATGTAATTAACCTTTCTGTTGAATGAGTCTCAACTTTAGAGATTTTGTTATAATTTCCTAATTCTGGTGTAGCGAGTTATGGAAATGGATTGTGCATGTGTTTATTAGAATGCAGTGCTGGATATTTGTGGCTTTTCTGTAGTGAATACGTTTTGTAATTTGTTTTAAAGAGCTGACAGTACTTGCTTGATAACAATTTATCATAAATATTTCTTACTTAGCTTCTCCTATGAGATTTACGGTAGATTTTAATAGTCTCTCTTGAAGTTCTTTTAAAAGCATATATTAACCATCATTTTGCACCGAAATGTGTTTTAAAATTTCTTGTAGAACTGTTACTTTCCAAAATATCTTAGTAAGAGAACGTAATGCATATTGTCTTTTTCTATATGAGAGTGAGTGCAGCAGTTTCTGGGTTTTTCTAATCCAGTGCAAATCTCATTTTCTGGTAACATTCACTTAACTTACTGCAAACACAGTTATCTATTCTTAGTTTCAAAGCTTGCTGGTGTTTCCATGGTCAGAGTTAATCCCTTTAAAAAAAAGGGGGGGGGGGAGTGTGTGTGTAGTTTTCTTAATTTTTTGTTATAGTCTATAGAGTTATTTCAAATATAAGGTTTTTATAGGGTCTTTATAGTCTTCCACAGTAAAGATGCTATTTTTGCACATTAAAATCAGTTTATTTTGATGTCTGAGAACTCTTAATATTCTTTTCTATATTGTGAGAAGTTTTATAGCTAATACGTGTAACTATGCAATGTTGATACTTAAAGGAAGGACAGATGCCATACTGGAAACAATCACCCATGGTGATTTTTGAACAGTTCAGGTTCTTATGCTGATTTAGGATATCAGCCTTTGTCATAAATCCATTTATGATGGCTTTTGTTTCTTTCAAATTCGTGGTTCAGGTATGTTTCAGTAACTATAGAAGAAAAAAAATCTTCCCACTGGAAAGCAGGAATTCCCCTGTATGTTGGTTTGTGTCCTAAAATTTAGTTTCACCCTTAATAATTAAACTGCAGAAGTCCAATTTAATTCCTTTTTCCAGAGATATTGACCTGATCATACACATTTTCTTTTGAAAGTATACATGAAATCAGTCATTAAAAAAAAAAAAAAACCAAACAAAAACCAAAACACAGAACCACAGCATAGAAACTTAAAAAGTATTGTATGATTACATCGAGCTGCAGAAACTTCATCTAGTGAAACGAGGCATTAGAAGGTATTTCAGCCCACCACTGTCCTGGTTATAAATTGTCTTGCTGTTGACAGTACCCTTTTTTGCAGTGCTGCTTAATTTCACTTACACAAAATTTTTTTTTGAGCAACAAGATAAACATGAAATAAGGTAAAAAGTAAATTGGAGAGAATATTTAAGGAGGCTGTTAATTTAGATTTCATTACCAAGAGAAGAGCCCTAGAGTAAAACCATTTCACTGTTTCAAACGTACAATTTACTGACTGGATTTAATACTTGTAATCATTCCAAAGTCTGTATTCTGAGTACAGTTTGCTTACATCAGTGTGAAATTACATTAATTCTTTGCATTCATAACCCCTGGGCAAATATGCAATATTCTGTTGTCAGTTATTTTTTGATGGGTAAAGGGAGTTTATTTCAGTATGAATTAATGTTGAATAACGGTGAATTCAGACGAAGTGTTGAAAAGTGTGTTGTTCCTTGAATTATACAAAACTTGGTAATTGTTTTATTCTTTTATCTTCCACATTTAAAGCAAATTATGCACTTTTTCCATAGCTTTCTGTAAAAGGTTATAATGACAAGCAACATATCTTGCTCAAGAAGATCATTGAGAAAATGGCTACTTTTGAGATTGATGAAAAACGATTTGAGATTATCAAGGAAGCGGTAAGCTACATGAGAAACTTACATTTTGGAGTAATTTAAAATTGAATGCATTCACTTGAAATGAAATCTGATTATCCATGGGAATAGAGAGTGAAATTGTGCCTCAGTGGGACAGCAGAATCTTCTTTATTTTGTCTTTTTCGTGGCCCTGAGTTCCCTGGAGTGTTTATATTATATTCTTTGGTTAAATATAACTGGCTCTGGAATCTTCTGTAAGTCCGTCTTTCTAAAGATTGATCAAGGGATTGCAGCTTGCTTTGATAGTTGCAGGAATCTAAAAAGGGGGACAGGAGTGGAAGTCTTAACTTTATATCCTGTTTTACATTTTGGAAAGGCCTCAGTGGGATCTAGCAATAGAAGGGTGAAATGGATGAAAGGGGAAAGGAAATGTTGAGAAGATTTGCAACATTTCTTCTCCTCAGATAGGAGGAGGAGCTCTGCTCCTGGGCCAAGATCCTTCTGTGCAAAAATAACCCCAGCTGGCTAAGTACATGCTGACTTCTGTAAGCCTCACTTCCTAAATTTAATGACTGATCTAAATATATGGAATGTACATTAGATTCATTAGATTTTTTTTTTCTTCTGAAGTAAATTTATGAACAATGATTACAGTTGTTAAGCCAAGCAAAATATGTAATTGTTCTGGTCCTTTATTGAGAGCAAAATAGGCCGGACAAAGGAAATGAAGAAATTGGATATTGGCACTCATAGCAATGAGTTGTTTGAGGGGGTATGAGGGCACAAGGGTTAGACTGATGTTAGGGAGCAGGCTGACTTTTGTCCCAGAAAGCTTGCAACTAGTCTGCAATAGATGAGAAAACGAGGGCTACAGGGGATATCACTCCACGCTTGCTATAACCTTTCTTAATCCTCTGCTGCTGGTGATTTTTGAACAGGTAACTAGTCTAGCAGGCGTCAAGGCTATCTTTAGTTCATTAGTATTCAGTAGGAAATTCTGAGCAGGTGGACATCAAACACAAGGTAGATTTATTGTGACAAAACTTTATTTAAGGCTCTGTGTACCTGACATACGCTAATTGTTTGGAAAGTTTTATCTGGGTGTGACAAACGTCAGGGTAAAAGACCCCAACCCACAGGTCTGTGAATTTTGGATTATTCTGTTTTAGTTTAAGATGTTTCCCTGTTGTCTTTATGGTTTGCATGAACTTAGTATTATGCTTGTTTTGTAATTTTATAGACTTCTGTTGCATAGGCCTTTTGTGTACGTAAAATACTGGCAAAATGCAAAGAAGTCAAATAGGATGTGGAGATTGCAGTTTCTCCCCTCATGTCTACACCTAACAGATGAGGGAGATACCAGCTTCTGTTTGGAACAGATAAAAGGTTGCGTATTGTGAGAAACAGCATGCTTGCTGTTCCTCACTCACATGCCCTGAAATAAGTTACTCTTTTCCTGTACTGGAAGTGATTCCAACTTGACAAAACTATTAGTTTGTACTTTCCAGTTCCTCTGGTAGAGGAAAAAGATTTTGCTTATTTTGTAAAGGTGCAGCTGGACTACAGAGGAATTTCTTTGAAGAAACTCACTGATTCTTCTCTTGTACTTGCTTTAGCCAGGCAAAGAATGCAAAGAATTTCCCAGGTTTTCCTGTATTTTTCTAACAAGTCAGCACAAGGAAGCAACTAGGAGAAAAATACATTTTCTATTAGTGGTATTCCCCTATCCCTGGACAGTTGTCACAGAATGTGTATTTCCTGGGCAGAGCGGCTTGATCTAAGTGCTTATGTCAGTCATTAATTCCAGTCATTAATTTTATTGAGACGTTTGATTTCATGCTCATTCGGCTATCTTAATGGTTACTTCTTAATCTGTAGGCTTAAGAGGCCCACATTATTACTAAGGTAATTAAACAATTTTTTAACGGGTCTAACAAGCAAGAGAATGTTCTTAACATTTGAAATATATCGGTTCGATGGTACATAAATCTGTTGAATACAAGGTTAATATTTTATGTTTAGAAATAGAGTTCTATAATTGCAACTTCATTATTTTGTTTTAGTACATGAGATCACTGAACAACTTCAAAGCTGAACAGCCTCACCAGCATGCAATGTATTATCTCCGACTCCTGATGACAGAAGTTGCTTGGACCAAAGATGAATTAAAAGAAGCTCTAGATGGTAATGTTCTGCCAGTTTTAAACTTTTTCTTTTTTTTTTTCTTTTTTTCACTTTTTTTCTTATGGAAAATGTCTCATTACTAAACCACTGGAGGTACCTGTTTTCAACTCTGCCTCTTATTCAGGTGCAGTCCCTGCAGTGCCAGACCTGAGCTGATGCTGGTGGATGTCCATTCTTTTGCATTTGTCTTCCAGTTTCTATATAGTAGTAGTTCAGGCAAAAGGCCTTAAATGGCTAAACTTGCAGGTAAAACTTGAAGCAAATCTTGAATGGCTTTATGGCTATGAACCTGGGTATGGCACATCCAATGCTCAACCAATGCTGCTAAAATAATGTTCTGGGTATGGTGAATCCAGTGCTTAATCAACACCGCTAAAATCATTTGGTGCTATCTGACATCTTGCAGAACATTAAATGTTCCTGCATTGTGCTTCCCAGTGTGCACACTGGTTTTTTTTTTTTCCATTATCAGGGAATCTTAACTCCTGTTTCTGTAGATAATAAAGATATTTTATATATATTTCATAGGTAATAACAGTAGTTGTACAGTTCCAGAACATTGTGGCTCTTAACAAAGAGCAAATGCCTTGCTGTATTTGCAGGAAGAAGAAATTTCAAATTAAGAGATTTTAATTTATTTTAGTATTATCTGAAGAATTCTTCCCTACCTCTGTCTGTATTATAACAAAAGGTGGTTACTGGGACAGATTGCAAAATATCTTGTAATATCTTCTTAGAATACACTGAGACATTATTTTCAAGAAGAACACCCGGCTTTAGTATATGTTTGAGGGGGTGAATTCAGAATAAACTGTTTGAAGTTGTAATGTTAAAAACTGCTTCATTAAGGGAGACTCTATAGATGCCCTGGTCCAGCTGCACAAGAGTGTGTGTTTTTTCTACAGCATTGTTCCAGAGTAGAATTATAAATGCTTAGTTGTGTAGCTTCTTGAATTATTGCAGGTATCTCTGAGCTTAGCAGTGGTGCCAATGCTGCCTGTGAAGTCAATGACAAAATTAACACCGATGTTCATGTCAGTGGGTTCAGCTTTATGTAGGTCATTGCTCTTTGAATGACTACTGATTTTCTGTTCCATGTGTAAGTTGTATTTATAAGGTTAATACTACTGTATTCAGCATAAGAATGGCTGAAAATTGAATGCTCTCAAGGAATGCTGTCTACGTAGCACCGCTGGAAATCTACTTGAAATTCAGGGAGCTTATGCATGATTTTTATTTTTTTGTTTTCCTCTCTCACACTCAATGTGACCGTAATCTTTTGCACTATTAAAAAGCAGTTCTAGAGGTACAAATTAAATTAGGATTATACAACAATAAAAAGTTGATTTGGAATCAGAGAAAAATGTGGAAATTAACTTTTTTACAGGTGGTCAGTTACCCCTCATAAGAGAGGGAAAGACTGATAAGCATGGTATCAGTTTCTCTAATACAGCTAACAAATCTTTTAGATATGTGTGTCCCCCACTGAATAACTGAGAGACCTCAAAATCTTAACTGCCTTTGTCTTTTCAAAACTTCTGTGAAATACATGGGTATTTTTAGGTTTTATTTTAGTTGAGAAAGTGACAAAATAAGAAATTTATAGATTTGGTGATATAATGTAGTTATTATAGTGTCAAGGAATTTAAGAATGGAGATGTTCACTTTGGGATGAGCACCCCACCCGTTCAGCCATTCTTTCTTACTCTGTTGATTCAGTGTACTAAACTATATTTTGCATTATATATGCAAACTGCTTTGCTAAGACAAGCTAGCGTAGAATATGTGTGTATGTGTATTCTGGGATATATTGCAAAAAACATTTTTCTTGTATATTGTTTGTTACAAAGATACTATCAAAACACCATATTTGAGTTGAGGTTCTTTTTTCAGTCTGGATGGTTAAATGCACAGTATGTTTCTTGAGCATTATAAACTACATGCTGCTTGTTTAGTTAATAGCTACGGCTTTATCTTGGAACACCACCTGAATGATTGCAGCTATTTTCTCTGGAGAATGAATGTTTGTTCAGCATGATTGGAAAGGAGGCTTTTTTCTTCTTTTTGGAATCTGGGTCAGACTGTATGTGAATTCTAAGTGAAATAAACTATATGATGAGTGCTGCTATTTAGACCTGGGACCTTGCCAATGTTGCATTTTTAAGGAGAGATTCACTTTTTCATGATGATGAGTTTCTCCTGTGCATTGCACAGTACCTAATGATGAATTAGGTGGTACTTAATGTAAAAATACATGTAAATTATTTAACTGTCTAAATATCTATTCTAGATGTCACTCTTCCCCGCCTCAAGGCCTTTATAGCTCAACTGTTGTCACGGTTACACATTGAAGCACTTCTCCATGGCAATATAACAAAACAGGTTGGTGTGATACCTTCTTTAATAAAACAATTTTTATTTAAAAGCAGCATAAAAAATGGAAGACTATTTTAATCTTTTCAGATTTTAAAGCAGTCTTGCCAAAGGTGATTTCATAATTTGACTTTGTACGTTTTTATCTTTATGGGAGTATCACGGTGTCGCTTTTTCCACTTCAGATTTATTAGGCTAAGTGATGCCCTTGTATTGCTCTTGGAAATTTAATAAAAAGCAACTTATGATCTAAATATTTTAAAGTCTGTGTTGCATATCATTCCTGTGATGTGATCAAGCTGCTCAAGGAATGATATGCTGCAGATCCTGCTTTTGCATTTAAAAGTTTCAGGCTAGTTAGTGATTTAAGAATTCAAGATCCTTCCAAATGAAGCACTTTGCAGAAAGCTAAAGAGGAATGGTGGGCCATAAAAAATAATTGTCAGTTCTGTCTTGTTGGGAATAAAAATCAGAAAGCATTTGTTCTATCTTCCATTAAAAAAGTATCAGTTTGTATTTGCATAGGAAATATAACCGAATATTTGAATATTTGAACCAATACAAAATATAATACTTTTCTGGTACCTTTTTTCATTCTTTTTTTTGTAGGGCTGGTGTAGCAGTATTTCTGTGTTGTACCACCTCTGTGATACTTTACTAGCTGATGTTCTAAACACTGCTAGTGACTGCTTAATGTATAGAGAAAAAAGTTACCTAGTAAGAAGGGGCAAAATAAAAAGTTGAGGGAGCCAATACCACTAGAAGCATAGTTTTCTTGTTCATCTTTCTAATAATTTTTTAGTCTATTTTCATGTGGAGAAATATGAAAAATATGCTCACTTCTTACCTTCCGTATTTCTTACACATCTATGTCTGGAAGTCATTTTCTTCTGAAATGAAACTCAGTGATCAGAGTTTATAGATTTCTATGCTGATGCAGTCATAGCGCTGAAATGCATTCTTTAGTTTGGCATTATGGGTGACTATTGATGAGTCCTACAGCCACAGAACTGGGAGGGTTGTACTGTTTTGCCCATAGCAATATAATGTTTAGAGATGATTTGCAAACCTCCCTGAATAGATGCAGGTAGGAAAGCTTCTGTCATCAACACTGACAATTCTTGGAAATTTTAACCTGGATCTAAATTTTTTCCAACTAAAATTAAATAAAAATTTACATCATCTTATGACACCTTTCAATCCTGAAAAATTTTTTAGTGGGTCTGTAATTTTTGAAAAATTAGACCTGCCTAGCTGCTTAAAATTCCCATTTCTTCTGGAACTAATTTCATTTTGATACTTGCTTTTTTACTGTTTGTTTTATTTGTTTGCTGCAAGTGGATGAATAATAAACTAATCCTGTTCAGAACATCTGTCTGAACAGTCTTGTAAATATTTTGTTTTAATATAGTGACTTGATTGGAAGACTATGTAGTGGTATTTCTCTCTATCCCTTCAAACTGGCTTTTGTTAGACATCAGTCTTTTTGTCTTTGATGTTGGGTGGGGGTGTTAGAAGGGCTGTGTGTTTATTAAGTTTTCAGTACTTCCCATGTTTTTTATAAGATCACTTGTGAGTTTGTGGCAGCACAGACTAAGAGATTTGGCTTTCAGCCCAAACTGCTTTGTATCAAGTTACTGTAATTTCTGGTATGCAGGCTACAAGAATACATAGCCCTTAACAGGTAAAGCTGTTAAACTTAAGTCCCTGAATGAAACAAATTATTTTATTTTTTTCACTATTTATGATATTTAAATTATTATTAATTTGATAAGTCAAATAAAAGAAAGTATCTGGGCAACAAGTCCTAATACTACCAGCAAGTCAATGAAATGCATGTTTGAAATTAACTGTTAATTTGTTTTCTTAAAATTCCACCTGCCGAGATGTTTCGTAGGTATCTTGTTTTCAGACTTTGAAAGGTGAGTTCATCAAAGTGGTAAAGAGAAAGGAAAAAATAGAAGCCCATTGAACTTTCAGTTTCACAAATGCTGGGGAGGAGCAGGAGTATTTGAATGTATAGACAAGATAAACGTAGAAAACGTCCACAAAACCCTTGCTCCTGAAGCCCTCACTTCTTCCTGTCTGCTTAACTTCTGCTGGTTTTTTATTAAGTACAATATCCCTACTTTTATGCCTAATTTTTCTTTTTTCTTTTCTCTCACGTCACCATTAATAATTGAAAAGTTTTATTTTTAAGTACAGAATGACCAGTTATTGTTAAAAATCCTCTTATGCTTCCTCTTCCAGGCTGCATTAGGAATTATGCAGATGGTTGAGGACACTCTGATTGAGCATGCTCATACAAAGCCACTCCTTCCCAGTCAACTAGTGAGGTACAGAGAAGTGCAACTTCCTGACAGTAAGTTAAATGATTGACTTCCGTTTTTTAACATACATTACATTGAGATTCTCTGTATGCTAATGGCATTTTAAAACTACTTTGTTGCTAGGAGTTTGTTTCAAAATTGGACTACAAATTATGTTAAACTTGAAATTTAAAATAAAATTAGGGTGTGGTTTTGTTAATAAAATTATACACTAATATCATCTTTCTGGTATACTTGAAAGTGAATTTGGTTTCATTTTTAATCTGTGAATGTAAATTGGACCTCTTGGGGATTGGAAGTGGATGATCTTGGTGGTCCCTTCAAACCTAAACCATTTTATGATCCAATCCTAATTCACTCA
>JBCJKH010073689.1:0-13248 GCA_039877255.1 Loriculus beryllinus | reverse complement strand
GGTGTATATTTACTGTCCCTATAGAGTTCCTCTTTTGTATCTACACATGTATATTGTAACTGGCTTTCAATGACAAAATCTTGCATTCTTCCTTCACCCATCCATTACAGTTCCTTCCTCATCTGCTTTACTGTTTCAAAGCTGGATGTACTGTGTGTTAACTGTTTTTTCAAAAAAACTTTTCATGAAATCACAGAATTATTGCATAATTTTGAGAAGATACACATTTTTATTTGAGAACTCAGCTGTGGACTTTGGCTCTGAGCTTTGGATACTGAATTCCAGAACTTCTGACTTGACAAAAGAGCTAAAATAATTGGACTTGGGTTCTTAACAGGGACCAACTACCATTAACCTCTCTGCGTGTCAGTACAGACACAGAGTTTTAATGTTATTGTAAACATCAGCTGTTAAGTGATAAAGTGTCATAGTTTAAGCCCACTCAGTAACTTAGAACCACGCAGCCACTTACTCACTCCCCCTTTTCTTCTTTCCTCCCTCATCTCCCAGAGGGATGAGGAGGAGAATCAAAAGAATGCAAATCCCATGGGTTGAGATAAGAAGAGTCCAGTAACTAAGGTATAATACAAAGCCACTACTGCTACCACCAATAATAATAATAATAATAAGGCAAATAACAAGGGGAGAGGATATAAAACTAAAAGGGGAAAAGGAACGGAAAACAGTAAACACAAGTGATGCACAATACAATTGCTCACTACCAGCCAGCCAATACCCAGCCTGATACAAGCAGTGATCTGGGCCTTCTGGGTGACTTCCCCCCGTTTATATACTGGAAATGACATGCTGTGGTATGGAATAAACCTTTGGCTAGTTTGGGTCAGGTGTCCTGTCTCTGTTTCCTCCTGGCTTCTTGTGCCCCTCCTCACTTGCAGAGCATGAGAGTGGGAAGTCCTTGATTGGGGTAAGCATTACTTAACATCAACTAAAAACATTGGTGTGTTATCAGCATTGTTCTCAGACTAAAGTCAAAAACACAGCACTGCACCAGCTACTAAGGAGAAAAATAAGTGTTACAGCTGAACCCACAACAGTATGCACTCCTTACTCCATGCCATTCATTTCATGCTCAGATCCCATATTTTTCAATATACCATCACTTTTTGTCTCATCTATATTTATATATACCCACATACAAACATAAAGAGATATCATTCCTTAGTGCATGGACCAATCCCTGTAAAGCTGCTGAGTTCATCCAGTCCATGATGTCGGGCTCCATCTCTTGTAGCAGTCTTTCAGGGCAGGATTGATGGTGTGCAGTGCTGGATTGTTGTCAGATGATGACACCACTGAACTTGTCACTGCTGAGCTCATCTGGTTTCATCAAAGTTCATTCTTTGTTGGGGTGATGATCGGAGGGAAGTCAAGGTCAGTCGGTGGTGACCTGAGGGCAGTTCTGCTGCTGCTGGCTTTTCTCATGACTTTATTCTCCACTGATGATCATGATCTCCCCATCTTCTCCCTGGCAATACCTCTGTGTTCTACTGTACTTCAAACAAATTGGCAACTGAGCATTTGGAGTTGATTTAATTACATCAGCATGAGATACCAATTAGAAATTTGAAGAAAGATTTTGCTGAATGTTATTTCTTGAATAGCTGAACAAGGCACATTGGCCTTGTTCACAGCTATTTAATTCCACCCAGACTAACAATAATGTAAACTGAATCTCTTTCTGCATGTAGTCACTCCACACAAAGAATAAACAGTGGATGCGCTTGAGTTCAAATGCCCTCTTGTTTTAATCCTTAAAAAAGATAAACTCCCATGAAATGTCCTCATTTAGCAGTATTCTGCCTTTGTTTTTACATGAAGCTTTGGCAAATTGACCAATTTTCAAGATTAAAATTGGATGATTTACAGCAAAGGACTGTAAGCCACCTTCCTTCAATTATCTTCTAGCTAGGCTATTCACTCAGACATAATATATCAAAATCTACATTTGTTCAAGCTAGAGATAATGAGCAAGCACAGCTTTCATGAAGGCCAAGAAGATTTCCTAGCTTATTTCTAGATTTTATGCAAAGAGTTTCAATAATGGGATTGAAAGTTAGCCCTAACTTCCATTCAGGCTGTCAAATGATAATGCTCAGATTCCAATAATGGCTTTTCCCCTAGCAAATCCCACTAAACCCCACATTACAGCCCTGAGGGCTACAGAGTGTTCAGTTCTAAAAGATACAACTTTTATTTCGGAGGGTGGTTATGAATTTCTGTGGGTGCATATTTAGGAAATCTTTCACCCCAAGCAATTATAACGATATTGTTATTGAAGTCAGTCAGGGCAGGCTCTCTGTAGCTTAAGATATTGATACAGTTCAAGTTTAAATATTGATATGGCTCTAAAGGTGCTTGGAGTCATATTAAAATGAATGAATTCGCATTTTGGTAGCCAGTCTGAAACCTATGGAAGTAGAAGACTTTTATATACTGCAGCAGGTACTGTTGCTACTGTTATCCTTTGATCATGGGAAGTTTGCAATTTTGCACTGAAAGAATAAGGACATTTGCACGAAGGTACAAAACATAGGAAGATATATAAATAGCAATGGCTTTTGTGGGTCTGTTGCTCCATTGCAGCTGTAGCAGTTGAGGTACGAGCAGTCTCATCTCTGATCTTTTGGCAATATCCTGTAAAGAGCCATACTATTGCATTTCATAATATGTTGCTATGGAAACAAAAATATTTTTAGTAATGCCTTTCAGCTGAAAATGGCAGTATTTCTACCAAACACTGAGGGAGCCTCACAGCACCTGTGGGGCAGGCCAGTGCTCCAGAAGTGGGAGCGATGAGATAGTGAGAGCTAAATGACTGCTCTAAATTCACACCCACCACGCTCCTTAGAGCTCAGTGGCTCGTTCTTGGCTTCAGCCCTTCTGCCCTTGAGGAGAACTTTTTCCACATGAATGTGAGCTACTGTGCAATTCAGTAGAAAACGTCAAAAAAGCTAAGCTGGATTTGAGTAATGTCTTTTATTGCTGATTACTTGATTGATTGATTGATTGATTTAGTAAAAGTAATAATAACTAAGTTAAATATTTGAGGTTCTTTGCATTGACTGTTCACTTCTGTTTACAGAAATGTACAAGCAAACAATGTCTTCTAATGAGAGAAATCTTTTAAGATATGCTGTTAGTGGTTTGGTCTACTCTTCTTTTACCGTTTTCTTAATCAGAATAACTTCACCATTGTTGCTAACCTCTTTTTGCTTTCCCATTCAAGTTCTAATCCAGTCTATACAATTAGTGCTTGCTCAAAACCTGCTTCTTATGATTCTTTGTTCTCTGTCTGCCATGCCTGGTATGGTATGCATTAAGCATATGCCAGTACTGTTAATATGTAATTTAGTCACTGATTGTTGTAGATCATATAGACCAACCTATCTTCTTACTTGAGATCAGCCTGAGCAAGGCTGAGAAACTTGTATTGATGCTATCTTTTATTATTGCTGGGGAGTACCTTTATTTTTTAAATCGGATTCCTGAAATGCTACCTTAATCCTTCTTTCCAGAAAGAGCTGCCTGGATTTTCTCAAAACTAGGAATAACTGTACTACAGAAGTAACTATACGCTTATAAAAATGACTCCTGAAAACACCCTAAAAATTCCAACTATGTTGGCAGTTGAAAGGGTAAAACAAATCCAAACCATAGCAAAAAACCTTACAAAACAGCATTTTGGTTAGAATCCAAGAAATCTGTTAGGTCTTTTGCGGTGATGTGGCTTTCACTCCAGCACTGACTTAAAAATTAAAATGGAGAAGATACTAATGACTGGGAAAGGGATAATTTTATCTAGAATGTCATGGCCAGATTCTGAGCACAGCATGTATATGCCTGTAAAGGGAGAAAAAAGGCCTCATTTCAGAATGACCTTATTTAGAAGAAATCTGACTGCCATGTTCATTTGGCCTATGTTTGACACCGTAAAGATTCTAAGATACATACAAGGAGAAGAAGGGTTGGCTTCTCTTTTTTTAGAGGAAGAAGCATATAATGAAGTAGCTATTAATCTACGTCTTGATTTGCACATGTGATGTTTTAATCTGCTGCAGAGGCTTGCTGAGATATAAAATACAACAATTTTAAGCAGGAAAAACCCCCTAAAAGGTCAGATAGCAACAGTTTACTGTTCTCCTTCTGCCAACCAGAGACCATCTTATACATAGCAAGCAAAGACTGAGGCACATTTGCCCTTCTATAAACCTGGACAGCGGAGGGGAAAAGAATTAGTGATCCCACAAGAATGGGAGATTTGGTAATAGTTTGTGCACTCATTTTGTGATCAACCTTAATGAGTTATAGGAATATAATTTGTGATGACATTTTCTTTTTCTTCCTTTAAGTCCAACTACTGTGAAAACAATGATAAGTGGAATGCAAATTCAGTTCCAAAACATGTCTCTAATATGGGGGAGGCCTCTGTTCCCATACCATTTATAAATGAACTGGCTTATTCAGAAGCAGTGCTGCTGAGGGCCTTCCACCCAAAACACATCAACACGTAATTAAATTATGGTGCTGGGTGAGAGAAGAGGTGCAGCAATTTCAGTGGCTGACAGCTGAATTTACACACACTGATTTCTATTAGCTGAGGCCCTGGTTTCACAATGCCCAGAGTCTGGCAGCAGTCCTGAGTTCATGGCACTGCGCCCTCAGCACTGTAGCTCACTCCTCTGAACTTTTGCCAACAAATCTAATTTGTCTGCAGGCTCTTTTTTGTGATATAGATGGGCTGATATGACTTAAAACCTGTACTTTTGTTCCTCAAAAACTTCTCTAAAACACTTCACAGCACAACCTTTCAAACAGTCACAGGAAAGGTGCCCTGGAACCTAAAGTCAAAAGCAAGTGCCAGGAGGAAAGCTGGGGTTTGTCTCTAAACCCTTTGTAACATGAAAATGCAGCCAGGGGCTACCCATGTTGGTTTGCTCTGTAAATGGGATTGTGCTCTAAGCTGCCTGCTTCAAGTTCATCAGAGGATTTTTCACACTATGTTCTGTCACTGAACTCAGCTGTTATTGTACCTTTAAAAATATCACAACCAGCCCACAATAAAAACACCATTCTCTATCACAGATGTGTCAAGGCTTGTCTCGTAGTAACTGAATTACTAATTCAGTGTAGTAACTGAATATTTTCTTTGAATCTACTGCTTCATTTCCATTGCTTCTTGTTGGTAGATACTACAGTGATTGATGATAAGGCAGTGCTTTTACCCAACGATTTTAAGTTGGGACAGTTGTAAATGCAGATGAAATCATTCAAGATTTTCAAACTTGTGGTCAAATGTAACTCACAAAATCCACAAATCTGTTCAGTTTAGACTTCTGGGCAGGTGATGTTGGGCAATGTCACCTAATACCACAACTTCTGCACTGAAACTAGTTTGGGCCCCTACAAAATTTAAAGCAGTATCAGATCCTAGCAGAATTCCTCTTGATTGAAGCAGCCTTTGCAAGATGCTCCTATAGCCAGGGTTTGCAGGCTTATAAAGGTGCAAGGGGCTACTGTCTTATGATATGAAAGGAAAGAAGGAGAGATGGTAATTCTGTTCTACAAGGTTTATGCCATCCTAGTTCTGATGAGCTTCAGAGCCTGGTCTTAAATTATATTTTCATATTATACAGCTTTTGAGGCAGAACAGGGCAGTATGAGGACAAATTATCTCTTCATGTCCACGGTGGTCATTTTAAAAAGGGATTACACAAGGTTTTGGGAAGTTACTAAAAGGTTGTCCTATAAAGTGAAAGAAATGTCAGTGTATTTGCTATGTGGACTTTAATGGACTGGTGGAAAAAAAGAACACACACACTTCTGTTGTGGTTGTCTTGGCATAAGTTGTCATGATAATGCTGTAAAGTAAACCCAGTAGGTTAGGCCTAATGGCCTTTCTTACAGCATGACAGCTGAAATGGTTTCTTTTCAGTTGCACCTAGAAGAAGAGGTATATTTATTCTAACATGATCCAAGAGCTGGGGGCTGGAACAAGACATGTGCTACCTGGATCGCATCTTCTCCATGAGCAGTCAGTCTGTGGTGTAATTTAAAGGGAAGTGAGCACAGAAGGGAAAAGTCTCAATCATTTTCTCCAAATCCTTTCTGTGAGAGTCAGTGTCTGCTTTGCAAAAGAACTGTGGGCATCTCAGTGACTTGAACTTAAATGAGGTCTTGGAGCAGCAAAGATAGGTAACAGTACTTGAGATTAAACCTTCTTTATCCTTTATTTTATTCTTATCCCTCCCCACTCTGTGTTAATGTCTTGTATTCTTGTTTGGGGAAGCCGTGGGTCATCTTTTTTTTTTTTTAACAGTTATGGTATTTCGTTGAAAAAATGAATTCATAATATAAGGAGTTTTCTGCATCTTGTTTTGAAAATTGCTCTGGAAAAGAAGATGCGAAGACAACCTAATTATTAATTTTAAAAATAATAGCGTCTTTGTTTTTTTATGTGATTTCTATATTCATTCTTTTTCTTCTCAGAGACTAAAAACTATTCAAAATTCTTGTCACTTCTTGTATTTGTTATATAAATATTCCTCTAAAACACCATACAGTTTGGACAAGCAACGAGATCTGCCTTTTGGATTCTCTTCATTCTTTCAATTCTTTCATCAGTCCCTAGTAAAAAAACACCACCACTTTTCTTAGCAATTGCAATTCACATGAATTGCAGATCATGTTAAAGCAGTATAGTAATGCGGTATCTGCATATATATTTTCACTTCTGCGCTGTCTTGCCCATGTTTAGCCAGGATGTCTGGAATGAAAGAAATCCAGGGAGGAACTCCTCAAATACAGTTTGGCAAAGTGAGACCCTTCACATATTCAGCCCTACAAGGTTTTGCATAACAGGATAGATGTGGCATTCACTGCTGTTCTTCATGAGTGTCATCTGTTTAGTTTCTTTTCATGTTTTCATCTGTTCGTGTATCAACAGGTATAAGCCCAAACTTCCTTATTGTTCATGTGGAAATTGAATGTGCTGATATTAAGTGACTGGTGTAAAAAGAGTAAGTATAAAGGACGAAGTTCTTGTGGTTTTCTGTTCACAAAGTTAACCACCAGAAAAACAGAAGACCCTTTTTTATTCAGCATAACTTTCAAGGAAATGTGAAACTGAGAAGATCTATCTCAGCAAGCAAGGAGCTCTCAGGAGCAAAGGGAGATTTGTGATATCTCCTAAAGAGAAATACGAGTTGCTAACATTACACAGAGGCAGAGAGGTTTTTGACAGCTTGGTGATGGAGATGTTATGTATGAGGGCCTGTGCACAGTGAACTAAGAAAGAAATTAGAAGTCTATGGAAAGAAATTATGTCAAGAGGACTAACCCCACAAACTACGTGGGAGTTATTGCAGTTGAAGGGAGAATTTCTGGATGGCACTAAATGAACCTTCCAGTGTCTTTCTCTGCTTGCTTCTGGAGAGCTCTTCTTTCCTGTTCTAACCGAGACTCCCTTTTCAGTAGTTACTTCGGTCTCCTTCCTTTACATGTTTTTGGTAACTTTAATGTGAGCCCAGTTGTAGCTTCAAAAGCACAAAATGCAAGTAGCAGAGCCACCTAACTTTTATCTTTTTTTTTTTTTTTTTTACTTTTTATTTCCCTACCTCTCCCTTCAAAGAAAAAGATATGATCACCAATAACTTGCTAAAAGGAAAGGCTGTTGGGTCCCAATTCCTCGAGACCCCTTTTCCCAAATGGAAGAGGGTTCAGAAAGCACCGCTCGGGAAGTATCTTGTGGATTTAAAATGATGCCATGACTCTAGGCTTGTTTCAGAGTACTGTGGCAACCCAAATGAGAAAGAAAAAAATGATCCTGCTCCAAAAAACCTCTTCCACGTCAGTGATCCCCATGCTGTAGCCCATCCATGACAAATAGCAAGTTTGTAAGATTCATTGAAACCCCCTGGGTCTCTCACAGCATATTAAACAGAACCTGTGACACAGCAGAGGTAATGTTTGACATCTATGAGTTCTGTCTATTCCAATTTCTTTTGTTTACCCTTGAAAATGGAGATCAATTATTTGTGTTTCTATCAGAATCCCCAAGCAGTTTTTAACAAATGGCAATACCAGACAATCCCACTGATTTTTCTCCAGAGGCCTGGAAAACTCAGTGATCCTGTATTCATTTACTAATTCATCTGTCACACTAAAAAGCCCTCACTGCTTCTAGAAATTGAATTGCATCAACTAAAATCCTCCTTGCCTTTATTTCATCTGCTTTTTCTTCTTATGTAGTCATTAAGCCTGTTTTTTTGTAATAATTGCAATAATACTTTCTTAGGATCTGAACATTCTCATCGTTCTTTTCTCTTGTTAGCCATTTATTTTCCATTAATTTTACCTGGTTCTCTAGAAAGAAGTTATATTCATGGACAAAAAGAATTACTTGAGAAACTGCCATTTTTTTCTTGCTTTTTGGTTAGCACACCTGTTTGCCTTGTATCACGTTTGAGCATCAGAATGTGTGCCAGATTTGCTCTTTCTTCTTACGTGATGCTATTAATTACTTCTGTTCATGACTGCATTCTTAAAATATTTTGCAAATAGGAAATACCAAAGATTTCTTCCACACGTTTGGAGGGGTTTTTAATGGTATCTGTATGAACAAAATTATTCATACGGTAATTTTTACTAGCTTGTCCTGTTGTAATATCTAATGATTTGCCATCATACAGGAAATCTGTTCCAGAGCTCAAAAGTGAACCCCTAAAACCCAGCCCAGTTTTTCAGCCACATAATTTTCTGTCAATAACATGGGCTGGAGAGACTGTAAAAGGAGAAAAGGAAGGGGACAAACATGACTGCTTTATTAAGTAAAACACTCCCTTTGCACTTTTTTACATTCCTTTCTTTCTCACCTTTGCCAAATACGGTCTCCAAGACCAAGACTGTTGGAAAAAGCAGAAAGAGATCATGCTGAAATGATATGGGTCTGCCAGAGAAGAGAACTGAAAATAAGGCCAATAATTATCCAGCATTTACTTCTACCTGTGTTATACACCTTTGCATCTATAAAGAAGCAGTTGAAAGTGTGACCTGATCTGTTCTAATTAGGCAGTGCCAGTTGGATTTTTTTTCTCTCCTATTAATTGCTTTCCTTTAGTAAAACCTTTTTCTGAGAAATCGCTATTGCTTAGTGAGGGCATTGTGGATGGTCTTAATTTTGTGATTCAAATATAGATTCTGCAATTTGTTTTCACCTCATATTCTTCTGTATTGCGCAGTGCCGAAGGACCTGACCCATTTAACCCATCAGCAATTAGATGGTAACCCTAAAGAGGCAAAACTTGTGTGACGTTTTACTTGCCTCACACAAGCAGTGGAACTGTTTATGGAAGAAATTTTGAGCATGTGTGTAAGTATTTGCAGGATCAGGGTCACTGTCAGTGTATGGCAAAGGAGATCATGCAGAACACAGCTTCCGTTTCATTGCATTCCCAGGTACTGTTAGGAGCCAGCAGGGAGAAGGTGTTTCCAAATGCCTTGAGGTAGCACTCATATGTTGTGAAAATCCTTATTATCCTGACAGACTTACCCTAGGGTTACATATGTACTGAATTACATGAACTTGATGCATTTCTGCAAATCTGAAGTGGGTTTTCTGATTCCATCAATGCTTTTGCTTCCCTCTTTGTAGACAGTACAATAAAGAGGTTGCATTTGTGTATTATATTCCATATAAGCTGTAACGGGTTTCTTCCATACCTGTAAGAACTTCTACAGGATTATATATATATATATATATATATATATATATATATAGCATTTACAACCTATGTTAATGATCACTATGAAGTTGGTTGTCTTCATGGAATTATACATATCCATAATAGATTTGCCAGCTCAGGTATGCTGAGGCAATAAAGCAAATTCTGCTCATGTTACTCACTGCAGTAATTCCCAAATAATTAATTTTTCATATTAAATAATAGATCCATGCTCTGTCTTAATCATAAACCACATAACATGTGGAATAGACTTGAAACACTCCTGCTGCTTGAGAAACGCAAAACCAGAAACTGGATTGTGTAAGTTCAATGAGGAGTCAGCTTCAAACTCATTTGTTTTCTTATCCTCTGGTGGAACTTGTTTTGCATTCCTGGTGCAAGGAAAATCTAGTTCTTTCCTTAAAACTTCCACTGGGTATGCTAAAAGAAGCCCCTTCAGTGCATCCCCACTGTTTGACATTGCACAGTTCCATCAAAACATGTATTAGCAAAACCACACCTTTTTTCTATGTAATTGTACTTATTGTGCAGATTTTGTCACTCTAGAGAAAGCATCAGGAAGTACATGACTGTTGTTAGCTATGTTGTTCTGCAAGCAGATTTCTCTTAGACCTTGCTGAAGCGGATTTCCTGGGGGTTTTCTTCACTTCAAAATGCTTATTTATTACTAACAAGGAGTTATTTCTATGCATGATAGTTTTATTCCTCCCCTTCCTCTCCCCCCACCCCCTTACAAAGAGGAATAGCAATGCTTAAATGCAGGGATGTGAGCGGGGCTTTTCCCCCCAGTTTTACCTTTTGGCTGGCATTTTCCTAGCCTGGTATAAAACATTTCCCAGGGTGTAGTTCAGCCTGTAAAGTGTTGCAGATAGTGTTTATGGTGTTTAGTGAATGTTACATGCGTAGGACATTTACTGTTGGAAAATAAGACATGCTGGATTGATTCCAAAACCATTCAGCAACTGTGTGTGTGTGTGTGTGTGTGCGTGTGTGTGTGTGTGTATGTGTTTGTGCCTGGGTTTTGCTCATGCGAGTTTAGTTTTTGTATCCAGGACCTGGTGCTCAAATTACCATAGAAACACCAATATTCATTCATACACAGACTAAAATCTATTCAGTACATGATATTACAGCAATTTGCATCAGTGTTGAGTTACATTTTCCTCCTATAGACTTTCTAGAACAAATAAACAGGTCTTTAAGCAAATCTCTCTGACAGCCCAATAGCAAAAAAGAAGGAGACAGATTGCTTTAAACACAATGTGTCATGCAGTAATTTCCAAGGGGCTAATCATATTAACAGAGAAAATACTAGTGCCAGTTTTATTTTAACCAGTTAAGTTTTATGGAGTGCCACTGTCCCTAGCTGCTGCCCTTAACTTGGTATGATTACAAAACCATCTACAGTTTGAAACTGTTTTTATAGTTTACCCTGCTTATAAGCGAATAGCTGCCTAAAAAGTTCATCAAATAGCAATATTTAAAGTGCAAAATGTGGGAGAAAGATCATAAATATAAAACATACTTGGTTTTCTTAAATCTATGGTAATGACCTTACTGGGTTGTCCAAAATGCAAAATAATCTGAATCTTCTTAGCTACCCTGTTACGAAAGTCAGTGGAATAACCTCTGTTTCTGTGAAATCCCATTGGGAAAGTTGTCTTTCTAGCTGATACTATTGTAGAGCCAATAATAAATTGGGTTGGGTGGTGACCCCAAAATTAGGCATTCTTACTGCTTTTCCTGTGCATTGGTCCAGAACTATTCAGAAGGTGTAAAAGGCTGTGACCCAGAAAAAACGTGTAAGAAAACATTTTGGAAATTCAGTTTTATGGTATTGCCAGAGAAAACCTTTAAGGATCCCTTCCAACCCAAGCCCTTTGTCAGAGCAAGAACTCCATGTACCCAGTGTGAAGCTTTCTGGATCACAGCTTTTTTGGGTTTGTATTTCTTAATTGTGTTAGGCAAATTACAGGATTCCGGGAGCCTAATTGGTGACTAATGGCTCCTTATGACATAGAGAAAGGACTCAAGAATTTGTGGCAGGAAATGTTTGGCATCCCGTCACTTCTCATTAAAACAACTTGCCTATAATTGTTTTCTTGCTAAACTAGTACAACTTGCCAAGTCAGCATAATCTATTTGAATAATGTTGACTGCCTACATGGGAGAAAAAGCAGAGACAAGCTCTCTAGTGCAAACAATTACAAGTGAGTTACACTGGGCTAGCTTGGCAGTTTTCAGATGTCAGTATGCATCTAAACAATCTAAATCGAATTAAGGTAATGTTAACTTTGATTGCAAGTGACCTCATGGGAAGTTTAATCCATTTTAACATTCCTAGCTGCAGCTAACTCAAACTGAATTTTCTTCTGGATCCTTAGGCAGGCAGCTCTCTGTGTGTGATATATTGGAATTTTGTGGTTCAACACTCTGTGGCAGCCAACAGGTGAAGAGGAAATTAGTAAATTGTAGCAGTTACACATACAAACTTTCAGCAACTCTATGTTACATGATATAAGAGTATCCACTGACAGCATATTACTTGTTACTATGACTTAGATCCAATCTTGCACACTTAAACCTTTTTACCCCCAAGATTTTCTCCAAGTGGCTCTTTTTTTCTGAGTATTATGCTGTACATTGGAAACGGCAAACTTGGATCAAAGCTTGATCAGCACGACACCTTCCATTTGAGACTTCATATGGTACACAGGATTAGTTAGGAAAACATGCAAAGTAACCAAGTTTCCTATTTCATGCTTCCAAGCATATTGGAGTTACTGTATTCTTAGAATTAGGGCCTGCAACCGCGGCATATCGGCATGGAGCATGTGAAATGAGCCATCTAAGAACAGAACTGAGAATTTGATATATATTGTTAATATTATGAGAGGTCTGCTCTAACTAAGAGGTTAGTCTTGTTTACTGTAAACCAAGAAATTGAAATTAAGGCCTTCATCAGTATGATTAAAAATAGACGAGAGAGGAACAAGAGCTGGTTACAAGCAACACCATTCTGGAAGAGACCTCTTAGGATTTTGGCTCCAAGTTTCTGACGTAACAGGCAATTGTGTTTTCAGGACACATTTCTATGTTGCCAAGTCAATCTTTAATCAGTGCCAATCGGTGTATTAAGCAAACACTGGACTCTGCTTTTCAGTATCAATTCGTGTGGTTTGCTTGTGTACAGACCATGATTTTTAAAGATAAATTTGAGGATTGTCCTGTGTTCAGCTCTAACAGTCATTTTTCTCCTTCTTAGTAGCTGGTGCAGTGCTGTGTTTTTTGACTTTAGCCTTAGAAAAATGCTGATAACACCGATGGTTTTAGTTGTTGCTAAGTAATGCTTCCTCTGATAAGGACTTTTCAGTCTCATTTCTGGTCACGATTGGCACTTGTTGTTCTTTGACCTTCAGCAACCCCACAACAGAAGGATCCTCTGAGAGACCAGGCAAGGTGGACAGCTGCTCAATTTCCTCAGTCT
>JBCJKH010073684.1:0-15958 GCA_039877255.1 Loriculus beryllinus | reverse complement strand
CAAAAAAGCATGTATGTGGAACATGATTTCCTGTGGATAAATATACCAGCCAGAGAGAACTGAAAAAAATCCAAAACATGCAGACCCTAGGAGAAGCCTTTTTTAAGCCTAGATCATCATTATAATACATGTATACACGAACTAAACATCCCTGGTATAGCTTTTATCATCAAGAAGAAATTACAGAAATACACTGAAAGACATAAGTCCATAAAGGAACAAAGTTTCATGAAGGTGGTTATCGTTTTTGCTTCTACCAGAGAGTGCTTGTTTCATTTTTTTTTCAGTGGAGTATTGTTATAAAATTCAGATTTATTTTCTTTTAATACTTAATAAAATAAAACAGACTGTTTTGAAAGGCTGCTGTTCTTTCTCTGGTAAATAATTTCAAGTTGAGCATGATGGACCCAATTCAAGAATGAACTTTTAAACCATCAGTACAGGTGATGTCCTGCAGGAAGCATGCACTTAGCAATATCTTAGGCAGTTTCTGAGGCAGCAAACAAGCATTGAAAAGAAACCCATACAAAATCAAAGTGCTCTCTTTTGCTTCTGAAAAATCCACTCAGTAATGTTACCTAGTTCTGTAAACATGCTCAGACTAACTGAGACATGAAGCAGTAATTTTCAGCTCTTTATGCCTTTATTAATCAGTTCATTAATTAAAATTTCCCTAAATTCAAAATACAATATGAGCATATCCAAAGAGCCTCAAATGAAGAGATGTTAAGCTGAAATGTAAGAGGTATCCTCTTCCAGTACTGAATTCTCTTCCTTTTTTCATCTGGCCTTATATTATATAACTCAAATGCAGAGTGTCATTTCATTTGGGAGTCCTCTACAGAGTTCAAACTCTTTATCCGGTTCTTGGTCATTCAGCTCCTGTTCTTTGTATATTGGGTATGTTAGAATTTTCTGAAGTACTTTTAGTCACAGTACTCCAGTTTTGCAGACAACTACACTCACAAATCAATTCATTTTGGTGCAGAAGCATCTGAAGTCCTTAGACAAGCAGAAACGTAATTATTTAAGTGTCCAAAGATAAAAATGCAAATACTGGTGTGCATTTAGCAGGTTCAAATGGGGCTGATATCTGACTGCTAATGTCAAACTTACATACTTTATTTTACATATTTCTGTATAAGCATGTATCTATTATACATATATTCTAACCAAAAGCATGGTGTCAGGTTTGCATCTTGACTGGTTTAAGTCACTGTAACTCCAAATACATGTACTAAAATGGCAATATCACAACAGCTGATAATATGGCTTTTTCTTTTTTCAAGAATTGTTCAAAATAAATTTTCTTGGTTTACCTCATAGGCATTCTTGATGTTCAGAGGTTGGCCTATAGCTGCCACATGCCCAACAATGCCCTTGTTCCACTCCAGGCGAATGCAGCTGTTGGAAGCTTCTTCCAGGGTAGAACCTTCTGCCACATCAAACAGTCGGCTTAAAAGAAACTTCTCATTAGAGCTGTCCTCACAGACCAAGAAGAGGGAATAGCGATCAGCTGCTATAAGCTCATGAATATGTAGGAAAATTTTATGGCACAGCGCTGTGACATCTAAGTGACTAGAAATATCTTTCACAAGTTCTAATAGTCTTGAGCACTGATCCCCTGCACTGGTCTCAATTCTTGGAGATTGCAGAGGCATCTGTTCCTTCTTTTCAGAGCCAGAGAGGAAGCTCACTGCTCCTACTGAGTCCTTGACAAAAATGGGCCTTAAGGGTCTGTCAAATTCAGAAGCAGAAATTTTCCTCACTGGGGCCCCAGGGTTGGTAGTCTCGGTACAGACAGGCTGGTGGCAAGCACAGAATTCACTCTGGCACTTGGTTCCTTCCTTGAAGACTGGGATGGTGTGAACTCTCTCAGCAAACCATGCATTAACCATTTCTCTGTAAAACAACAATAAAAACATAGTGAATGATGCAAGTTAAAAGTCCCCAGGAACATATATGAAGAGGACACTGCAAAGATAGTAACTTTAGACCTTTACATACAGTGGACATGAGTGCACCTTTAAGTGTTCCTCAATATTCTCATATTTTACGCAGCACTTAGTTAATCAGTAATGGCTTATGCCCATAAAAAGGAAGCTATTTAAGCTATTTCTGCCTAAAGCAAATCGCTGAACAAGGCAGAGGAAGACTCCTTACACTGTGGCTGTCAGGATATACACCGGCAGTTTACACTGTAGTTTTGCACTGGAAAAGTTCTGGTCCATACCATTGCTAAGATTTGGATTTCTGTGTACAATGAATACATATTCATATGAAGACAAAACTTGCTGGTTTAATTCTGGTTTTCTAGACCATTCCTAACTTTTAAAAATCAATTTTGAACCTTAATTGTCTCTGTCAAATCACCTGCAGCCCCTGCTATTTTTATGTCACCTATACACTATATTTTTATATTAACGTCCTCTGCTCTCTCAGAGTTAATGAAAAATGCTGGTTTGACTCAAAGCACAAAGTTTTACTTGAAAACGATCAGGGAGGATTATTAATATTTCTAATTCAACCCCTCCTCAAAATAATGAAAAGACAGGCTGTTTTCATGCATCTCTCCTCTTTCCTTTCCTTGCAGATGAAACTCATGCCTCATTCAACCCAAAATACTGAGTACCCACACAAAATTACACTTTTGAAGAGTCTGCCATTGAACTTTAGTTTTCAAATAAATTCTAGTACTTATTTCTCAAACTAACTTAGCACTAGAATGCCAACCCTAATAATATGCTCATCATAATAAGTACAGCATATCTTAAAGTATTCATAAGCACATATCATCCATAACATGAGTATACCTTTTTCTTATCACCCTAATATTTTCTTGTCAAAAATCTTTTTTTTTGTTTGTTTGGGGTTTGGTTTTTGGATTTTTTTGGTGGTGATGGTTTAGTTTTGTTTTCTTTGGTTTTGTTTGTTTAATAAAGGGCTTTTTATTTCATTTACTCATTGTCAAGGATTTGTCAGAGCATATGACCAACTCTCAGAATAAATGTTTGCTTTCTGAATTACATAATGTATGGGCCTATGAACAGCAAAAATCCTATTAAAAGTCGTATCATTTGGAAAACTTCATGGTGGTCATGTTTTAAATTTGTGATATTTTTTATTTGCTCAGCTGATCACACGAATTTCAAGAGTGAAGCTGGATGAAACCATGGAAATTAGTCAGGTTAGGTAACTAGTGATCAGTTACATGCATCAACATATGTTCAGTATGAAAAGCACTGTACATAGGCTTTTTTTCCTTACAGAACAGCTTCACCTATGTTGTAGAATGCAATAATACATTAACCATTAAATTCAAAGTAAAGTAATCGATTAAAATCCAAAGTCCATCAATATAATTTTATTAGCATGCAATCCACAACAGTAAACTCGCTTGTGTTCTATTAGGAAGGTTTGAAAGAGTTGTTCAGATTTTGCAAGATATCATTTGGAGAACTCATGAGTAGGCAAACATGCTATGAGAAACTGAATTGATTTGAGAAATCATGTGAGGGTAAAGGGAGTACCTGGGCAAAGGAAAGTCATGTTATTGCACCCATTCCACTTCAGTGCTAGCTACCTGGCTGATTTTTTCCCCTGAAGAAGTCTGACTGAGATAAGCATCACTAAGCGCAGCACTACAAAACCAAATTCTACTCATATTCACACAAGTGAAACTCCAAATAAATGGATGAGAGCCTATTCTTTATTTTGGCTTCTCTCTGCACACTGTGGTCCCGATCATGCAAAACCTTATGTACACAGTATCATTTATAGCCCCAGTGATCTTCAAGGATGACTGGTCAGTATGTTCACATAGGACATTTGTGGATCTTCTGACGAGTCCAAAACCAGTGAATGAAAAATTGGACACAATTAAGGTGGCGGGACATTTGTGGATCTTCTGACGAGTCCAAAACCACTGAATGAAAAGTTGGACACAATTAAGCTGGTGGGAGCTTAGCCCACCGCAGAGCTAGGATTTCATCTCATGTTTTCACATTTTCCATGAAGCTCCTGGAGCAGTGCTTGCTGTAGCAATAATATACCTCAATCAGCATCTATTATAAATTTTCCAGCAATCTAAAGCAAGTCCAATTATTGGAAACATAGTGCCAGAGAACACAATGAATTCCACTGTTATTCTGGAAAGAGTTTTGGTTCATTGCTTAGCTACTTATTTTAAAGGAAGTTCTGATTTTTAAGTATATTAATAAAACCTACCAATGATCCTTCCTTATTACAGTAGGAATACCTATTTTTTGTGGAATTACCTCATCCAAATGTTCTGCACCATAAGAAACCATAAAGAACAATTATATATTATTTAACTTTGACTTTAACAAGATTACTTTATAGTACTTAAACAGGATAAATATTAAATGTGGAGGCTGTGGCCACGTATTATCGAAATATCCAGTTTGCGTAGGGCAATATCACATTTGCAAAAGCTGTTTCAATGACAGTCAAAGTAAGAAGCTAGGATTTGATAATCTTTGGGATTTTAATTTATTAAACTGAGAAAACAGAATCAAAATTTGTGATTAAAATGACCAGAAGTATCATTAAGAAAAATGAAAAGCTTAAAACGCAGAAGTTTATAAGTAAATACAGTACAACCCCTAAAATCAGTGCTGATACTTTTTGTCTTCATATGTGCTATGTTTACGTTGTACGTGGTTTCTTTTTGGTTTACCCTCCTCTCCTCAAAAAAAGCAATTACCCGGAGATCTTAGCCTTTTCTACACAAAATTTAGCATAAAGGCTGCAGAAAAGAACCTGAAAATGGGAGCTGGGTGTGTTTGAAGCCTCAGACACCAGAAAGTAGATACAGAATAATTACTAGCTGTAAAAGGTTTGTGACTTGACCCAGTTCTATGAGTGTGCGTGCTGACTTGATTTTTTTCTCAACATCAAGGACTGGCATTAATCTACAACAAGATTTAAAAGTAAATGTAATAGCCTGATATCGATGGTGAGCATTCTTAAACTCCAAGTGACTAGGCATAGGAAGCTATATACTTTGTCTAGGCATGTTTGAAAACGCACATGGGTGAACCTGTACTATTGTGGAGTGACAGCTATTTGTGGAGCAATCTGAATGACAGTTTATTTACACATGAGGAAAGGAGAATATACAACGCTATCATTTAACCTAGCTCTCTTTTACGCTGAATTTGCTATGGAAAATAAACATTCATTTCTCTATTTTATGGAGGGTATTGAAGGATGTGGAGGATGTAACTGTAAAATAATTTACATGAAAGTAATTACATTTCTTTCATAAGAACTGACTACTTGTTAGGTGTCTGCACTATTTATGAAACACTTTGACATTGAACAGAACTATATGTGGAGCTACATAATTCTGAGCAACATACTCCTGTCCCCTTTAATGTCTCTTAGATGATAGTCCAATAACTTGCCAACATAGAGAGCAATTCTCTAAAAGCTCTGCAGGTTAACAACAACAAATCCTTAACTATACTGTTTAAAGCATGGTTTTCAACTTCCAAGCATTTAGGCATTTTTATTTGGGCAACAGAAAAGCCACTCAAATTCAGCAGGAATAAGAACAGTGTTCACTGACCTTTACTGAATGCCTCTTCTAACAAGGAAACTATTTAGCTCACTTTACACACATGCGGGTAGAAAAAACTAGCATTTCACATTAACTTTTGTATTTGAACTATTTAAAATCTATCAGACAAGGACTTGACATACATTTGCTTGTTGATACTCAATCCTATTTAACAATGCATGACGAGTATCGTTACTAACACAACTACTTTCTCAGTACAGAATTAACTTGACAGATACATACCAGACGCATACTGAACCACAAGTGAGGTTACTGGATATGAGTAACAAGCGCTATGTATGATTAATTAAGACATTATTTTTAAAAGACTGAAGGAAGAAACAAACACATGGGACTATTCTATTCATATAAACAGTCCTCAGTTAGGCACTGAGATCATCAAGAGCTGATTGTAAGAACAAGGCGCTTGCTGTAGAATTAGGTTTAGAAATTGCAGGAGTGTATTAAACAGGAGCAGATACTGATCCACAGTGATCTACACAGACAGTTAAAACAATGTCTCCATCCCAGCACAGCAATTTCTGCATGTTGAGGTGTTGCATGTTGAGGCATCAGCATCCATTCCTGATGAACTGCATGCATCCTGTACTGCACTATGAACCTTTATTGCAGTGTGAGCTTCTGCTAGAAAAACTAATTTATCCCAGAAAGAGCTGCATATGAAGTAACCAGTTTTTAGTCATTTCCATCAGCTAAATCTAGTCTTTCCTGTATAAAACACCCTATAAAATTTCAAAGGAGCATGACAATAGTGACTGCTGAATTTGGCTGGTGACCTCATCATCCCAAAATTGGAAAGGAATTTTGAATAGATAGGGATGAGAATGGGATGAAAATACAATGTCAGCTAAAACATTTAAAGAAAAAAAAATGTGGGATCCTCCCCTCTATAATACTTGTATACATACGCACTTGTATATATACGCACATTATCTGCACTCCATGAGAACTCAGAAACTTCGGAGGAATTAAGACTCTTTGGCCCTGACAGGTTAAACACTGTACAGAAAGTAGACCTGTCCCTAAAGCAGGAAGTTTTCAGTATGAATAGGCAACAAAAATAGAAGATCGCTAGGTGAAAAACACAGGCACAATGAAGCAATGTGGTTTGAGCCAAGTCACACAGAACAGCACAAGTAGACCTGAAGTCTTCAGATCTGCGACTCGATGAGAATCTTGCTTTATTTCCTGTGCTGTATGTATCAAACCACGCTGACCTGACACTAATTGTTATTCTATTCATACACTGGGAATATTAGACAATTTATTGTACCCACCTTTTCTTCATTGATTATCTCGAAAACACACAGCATAGTTTTGCAAAAAACCCCAAACAAAACCAAACCAGTACAGATGCTTAAAAAGTAACAGCCAGATTATAATTATATTGCTCCCACATGTAACCACACTACATATGTAAGACAATGTGAACCCGTAGCAGGTATGTGATGTCTTTGGAGAAAATGTGCAAAACCAGTAAAGTAACAATGAGATGCAGCAATGACAGTATACTGCATCTTACTCATCCTGCACAAAGAATGCGTAATAATTACTGTACCATAAAAGTAGTGAGTAATGAGTAGCTTCCAGTGAAATAACAAATAATTCCCCATTTTCTCTGTTGCTCATAAGTCTTTTACATATACAATGTGCAACCTTTCAGCAGTTGTGGCCTGTTTGCTAATTTGTCACGCAAACCAGCAGCTACCGAAGACACACTTCAGAAGTGTCTACTTGCCTACTAGAAAACACTCACTTTCAAGTGTCTGAATTCCTATGGCCTAATCCCATCAATACTGAAATCAACATTATTTCAAGCTTAGCTTCGTCATTGTTTTCTTAGTTGCTTTCCTTAAAATAACCACTAGATGTCTTCAAATTTCTTTCATGCATCTTGACACAGAAACTATTTGAAGCATTAGCAACAGCTCGAAAACTATTCAGTTTTAACAAATGAGTTCGAAAGTCAGTGTCACTTGAATATTATACTTGCCTTCCCATTTTCTTGCCAGTACATCCTATTCCAATATCATGTTTTAAGGGTTTTTGTCTCCCCTCTGGCCATGGAAACATTTAAATAAACTCTGTAAGGCCTCAATAGATGGGAATAGTAAACTGACTATAAAAGAAGTGTTTTCAAATTAACTAAAGAAGTAGATTGACAAAGTCAACAGTTGGTTTTCCTTAAAGCCTTTCCAACTGTAGTTCCTAGAGATGCTATTGCTAACAGTGGTAGGCAGTTTTTAAAGACAAAGCGTAACTTTGTCACAAAGTCTTTGTCACTTTTGACACAAAGTCTTGTGTCAATTTTTTGCACAATGCAGTCAAATATATAAGCATACATTTAACTTTAAACATTTTAAGTGGCCTGACTGACTTCTGTTTGAATGCAGATCTAAATTAATTAAGAACTCTTAATTCTTGATTCAAACCATGCTGGTGAAAGAGTGAAGTACAACTTTTTGAAACTATGAAACAATGTAAATCTTGTCTGAATGCTCATTAATTTTTAAAATAGGAGGCAGAAGTTCCTTTATTATTTGAAGCAAAAGTATTTGAAATGGAGGACTACTACTAACAGGCTATTCTTGGCTATTTTCAAGTTTTCTTTAACAACCAAACTGCAAATGTACCTTTTCACAAAAAAGCTTTCCTCCATGTAAGGGACTTTCTACTCACTCTATAAAGACAGACAGAATAAATTCTTGGGGATTGAAGAATTCTAAATTGTGACCTTTAGAATTCACAAATTCTAAAATGTGACCTTTATTTCCCCTCCTATTTTTGAGCTTCTTGTTCCAAGCTCAAAAGAATTAAAAATAACTATGTACCTAATGATTTTGTTGTGGAAAGCAATAGACAATGCTGATGGTTTTGGTGAAAGATGGATTAAAAGTTAAATTCACACCTGCCTTGAGACCTCACTTAAGTTAGGCACCACTTCAGTTCCATTTAAATTCCTAAAATAGGGGTTAAGTAGGACTTAAGTGGTACAGAGGTTTTAGGATGGCTCTCAGTGCTGGGTTGAATTCAACACAATGCACAAATAAATGGGAAAATATATCTCTTTTACTAAACAACTATATTTTGTGGTTATATTTTCAGTTCCAGAGCTAATACAAAATTACAGCCATTGAGTTACTCACAAGGCCCACTTGAGCTGGCCTTCCTTTCTGGCACTTCGTAAATAGCTGGGTTTACATTTCATGCCCCCCTCCCTCCCCTTCTTTTTTTTTCTATTCCTTTTGGTTGTGTTCAAGTAAATGATATAAATGTATAAATGAGAAAGCACTCCATGTAATTGTATGTATACTTCTTTACCAGTAAGAGAGAGACTTATATTCTGTCATTTTATTCATTATATTTATTCATGTCAAAAGCAAAATGCTTCCTCTTTAATGGTGAAAATTAAAATAGGTGGTAGCATATTAGCTCAAATCAAGAATGTAGTATTGCCTAAAATTGCCTTGTTTGTAATTCTTGTGTCTCATATTGCTACATAACTGAGCTTTAATCTACCAGGCATGAACACAGGCTATGATACACTTTATTTGATCTGAAGACATCACAGGTGATGTATCACGCATTTTGTCAGTGGGTAGGGAGCTAGCACCATGTCCACACGTTATGAAAGTCTCACTTCAGCCTCAAAGTTAGACTTATCAGTATTTTAATTTTATATATGTGATCTTGGCCCTAATCCTGTACAAAGACATGAATTTTCTCCTCACGTGGTGGTTCATCAACAGATGCCCAACACAAAACTTCTATGAGCTTCTACAATTTAGAAATATAAGATACGTATCAAACTTTCTCATCACCCACAGAGACAATGTATGCATCAGCTCCACTTATCATCCTAGTTGCCAGAAATTTGACCCTGTCCTCTAAAGTGTTCCTAGTAAGAGCAAAAATATGGAAATGAGATTTCAAACACTGTTGGCATTATCAAAAGTACTATAATATGAAAACAAAGTTACCCTGAAATTACAGAAGGCAAAAGGACAGATTAACTGTTAAAGTAGTTCACCCCATCTTATTTTGTACCTCTTCTCTAAGGTTTACCAGTTGTACTTTAATTCATGTATTGTGCATGCACACTTGTTTATTACCTATGGCAAATGTTACATAGTGAAAGCACATTCTCCCTGTAACTTCTCAGTACTATCTGCTGAATAGTGTATCTTCACACCAAAAATTCTGTGTAAGAGTTTAGCTTTTGGGGAACTAAAGATGTAAATTGCTAGTAAGCTAGTACGTGATTTTCTATCATTTCTCAAATGACAGTTTCTTCAGTCTATAGTAATTGGTTTAGAGAGTTTCCAAAACAATCCAGCACACTACTAGCTTTATTTCCAAGAATAAATGCCAAAAATACTTAATCACATTTATAACTTCATGGATGTGAGTAACATTCCTTACTTTCTTGAGTGCTTTTTGAATTTGGAGTTCAAAATATTCTGGAAGGATCTTAATACTTGGCAGTTATTAAGAAAGGCATGGAGATACAGACACCTTATTTGTAAGTGGTACAGTTATGGAGATCACTAAACCAACAAGAAAACTTCCCAAGGTTTCATAGAAATCAATTTTTTTTTCTGTACTTCATTCTTGGAAAAGCTCTGTAAGCATCTAATAAAACCAAATAAGTGGGAGAAAATATTCTGATCCCTGCATTAACACCACTACTTCCTGTGGTATTCAAGCCATGGTTGAAAGAATCAGTGGTCTGCAGTCTTCTTGTACATGTTTTGCTCAGGATAACTTAGAAAAGCAAGACTCCTTTCAGCATGTTCGAACAATTTGCATAGGACTGTGCCTCTACTAGAAAACTGTTAGTGGTCTTTCAATCACAGAAGTTTAAAACCCACTGCCTACTTACTAAGGTCATGCTAGGGATGAATATGGCTCGTACCTGTCTATTTTTAGGATTGTTATTTGTATGTCAGCAATATCTCTTGAAGAAAAAATACAGGCCAAAGTGCATTTCAATGCAGAAAATCTTCAATAGCTCTGTCTTTGAAAATCCAGATTTTCATATACTTACTCCAAAAATTAATTTTCTTTCAATTAGAAAAAAACTTAAGCACATGTATATTACCAAACAAAACAATAACATAATGCATATGATATATAATATTTATGAGACTGAACTTCAAATAGCTGGCTCAAAATGAAAGACCTTTTTTAAATGCCCTCTAGACACACAGATTAGAAGGCAAATATCCTAAATAATTTAGTACTCTAGACAGCACATTAAAAAACTGGTTGTCCACCTGCCGTCATTAAGAAAAGAAACCCAAACAACTGTACTTGAGTTTTTCCAAAATAATAAATGTAATTGATATATTCAAGTTGTGCAATCTCTGAATTCCAGCAAAGTAGTTTTCCAGTAAATGCCGCTTCTGGAATCCTAAATTAAGCACTATGAAGTACCATGCTGTTAAGGACATTTCTTTTTCCAAATACGAACCCACCTTAATTCATCTGTAAATATTTCCCAACCCTGCTAATAAGCCAAGATGTATTTATAATGAAATAATCTTACTTCCAGTGAAAGGCATACAAGACCTAGATTAACAATTTGTATCTATCATGGCAGTCATACCTTTAGGAAACCAAACAAAAACTGCAACTGCAGTTTCCACTAACTGAGAGAACTTTTACTTTGGCTATTTTGGCAGTCTGCTGCTTCTGATCTCAAAGAGCACTAACAGAGAATCACTCCCATATTTTTAAGAGTAGGGACAAACAAGATGTTAGAAATGCAGAAATATCCCGTAAGGGTTGAAAACAAGTATTATGTTTGAACACAACAATGCATGGATTGCTTTTCTGAAACAAACATAAAAAGACAAAACTTCGGGAAAACCAAAAGAATTTTGATTCAGCCATAAATGCAGTACAACTTTGTCACAAAAAAATCATGCCTTTATAGTGTCTAGTTAGAACAACTGTATTTGCAGCAGCAGCTACAAAGAGCCATATAACAGTTGGGTAAACATAAAACACAATCTAAAGGAAGAACCATTTTACTTCAAAACGTTTCTGCTTTCCATGAAGCCAGACCATGATAGCCAATTCTAGAACTTTGGAAGGGAGAAAAAATAGCAAGAGGAGCTGGGGAAAAAGAAAAAAAGAAAGAATAAAATAAATAGCTAAAATTTAGCAAGAGCTAGGTATTTAGAAATGCTGGAACACCTAAACGTGCAGTATCGAACTCTCCAGCCAGGTTTGTCAACCAGCACACGCTATCGCATAGTCAATCAAATTCAGCTGGTCACCAGCGTGTGCTGGTGACATACTTCCTCTTTTCTGCACTTTGATCATACTGTAATAATACTAAATGAATTACAGCTATTGATATATTATCACTGTATTTCACTTGTACCCCTGCTACAAAATAAAGCAGTAAGTGATTCTGTTGCTTCCTACTCAAGGGATCACAATTTATTCTACTCAAAGGAGGGAGCAGTGTAAAGCTATTCTCCTGGATTCTATGCTTGTAGCATTGTAACCTTGCGTTGTAGAGGTGGAAGTCAGTCACCACAGGTATACTGCAGAGTGTCAGCGCACCAAAGACTTGAGGAAGGCACTGATGTGGCCCGCCTGTAAATGCTATCAAACTCAAGGCACTGCAGGATCAAAATACAAGCATATACTTTTCTTCTACAACACATTTTAGGAGAGAAGAGGAAAGCAGAAACAAATTTGTCAAGTAGAAAACCTGCAACCTGTCCCTCAAAGAATTCAGAATATGGATTTTTCTAATTGCTGTCAAGTTAAGAACAATAGCTAACACAAGCTAATTGTGAAGGAAAATAAATGTTTTCTTTTGAAGTGCCACCTTAACAGAAAACACAATTTTTATCTAAACCGTGAAAACTGATACTGGCCTATGCAAAATGGAACAAGAGGTTCCATTTAGAAGAAATAAAACTATTCAAAGACAGTATGACATGATCTGACCCCTATACTTGAAAAAAATAAAAAAAAAAAAACCAGAACCCACACAAAACCAAGAAATCTGCAGCATAGGAACACCCAAAGCATTTATTTTATAAGTATTATTTAGACACCTAATTAAAACATTTTTTGTGGGAATTACCGAAAGAACTACTGTATAAAACACTATGGGAATTAATTAGTTGCAGAGAAAAAAAATTAATACCTGTTATAAACTTGCTAAATTAGGCTCTGATTCAAAGTTCATTACTACCAGTGGAAAGGGCTTGCATTACTCTGTAGTAAACGGTTGCGCTGGGCATCTTTTCCTATTCCTACATATAAATATTTGAGAAACAGAGACAGAAACTATTCATTTGCAATTGTGCCTTGTAGTATGAAGTAGAATATGCCTCTGAAAGGTACCAAATTAACTCTCTTTTTAGTCTATTGCTTTTAGCACCCATTATATTATGAAGCAAAATAAAAACTGAGAAGCAGTAAATTAAGACTAGAAAACAGCTGAAACTAGTTCAAAAAACTCTGCTTTACTTGACAGAGTAAATATAATACCAAGTGACAAAACATTAACAGCGTAGTCATTGTTCAATGTATTGCTGTTGTAGAAAGATTCCACTAAAACAAAACACAGCATTAAATGTATGGGCATTTAACATGAAATGTTAACATTTAACATTAAAAGTTTTCATATTCTAAATAACACTACAGTACAGAACATTAAACATTTTGTAAAGTACATCAATTCCTTCAAACTACTCAGCTTTACAGCATTTAGTGGATAAAATCTAGTTATAGTTTTCTATTTATAGCACAAGGACAAAAAAATCCAAAACCCACCCCAAACCGTTCCATGCAAGACAGCAGAAAAGAGACTTTTGAGACAAACGCAACATTTCATCGCTCCAAAAACATCCTAGAACTGTGGCCAAGCAAGAACTCAAAGTCAACAGTTTTCCTGCAAAATTGAGAGCATCGCTATCATGGACACATGCCCAAACTGTATTTGTGACCACTGCCTGTTTCAGACCCACACAAACACCAAACTGTGTCTCAGTATAGAGAAAAAAAAAAAAAAAAAAAAGAAAGAAAAGAAAAGCAAGAAAAAAAAAAATACTGACCAAACCTCTCCGTGCGTCCGTGGGGAAACAAATCTGACAAAGCACGTACTATTAATTAGCATTCCTATTTGTTCAATGCTACTTCCAGTTTCCAAAGGAAGTGTTACAGGCTGAACTAATAAAATGCGACTTCTCAAAGCTGCTAACACTCTGTTTCCTGGGCAAACAAGCCACCCTTCAACTACACACCGTGCCTTACTGCTCTGGAGAAGATCAAGGTTAACTACTTACATCTATGCATCCAACACCTATGCACTGCCTTTAAAAAACACCAACATCAAAAGACATTTTAAATGGCATCTTTATTACTTTTCTGTTAAATGAAGCTAAGAGAGGACACTGCATGACAGATGGTCACAAGAAAGCAACTGATCCCTGAAGCTTTCAAGCTTGCCGCGAGTCAATTATTAATGGGGATTTCTCATCTTACCACCCCATCCCATGCAGAGAGGAGCAGCAGCAAAACCCTGCTCTGAATGCATCCAGCCAGTCCTGCTAAGTGGTCTGGGACAGCAGGAAACCAGCATCGGTGAGCAGATGGTGCCAGCGGCTCAGAAGCAGAAGAGCAGAGCAGAGAGGAGTGAAGCGTGTGCGAGGAACCAGCCAGAGGACTTACTAACCCGAGCTCTCAGCTAAGATGTACCGTAGGATCTGCAGACGGCCGGCGCTCTGCATCCCCACTGCTTTGTTTATCGGAAAATATTCAAAATGGAAACCTGACTCCACTTCTAAAAATAGCTGAATTTACTCGATTTCAACTCGAAGTCCCACTGGTGAAGTGTGAGAACGGTTAACAAATACCTCGCCTTATCTCCAAAAGGCAACATGTCAAGCCAGGACAGAAAAGCCCACACGAGCTCTCCAGGTCTTCCCATCAGGTTCTTTGCGAGAACCAGCACCGAGGCCAGGCGCGGCGCAGCCTCTCCCCTCTCCTAAAACCCTCCCGCCCAGCGGCAACCAGCAGCTCCGCCTGCGCCGCGCTTCCCCCTGCCGGGGAGCCTCTGCCCCTAACGGGAGGCTGCCCCCTGCTGGGGACTCCGCCCCTGCCGGGGAGACTGCCCTTCTGCCCCTGTACGCGCGTCCAGGACCAGCGAGCCCTCTCTTGCTGCCCTTCCCCAGGCCTGCAGGAAGGCGAAGGGAGCTGGGTGCAGCCCCGGGGTGCAGCACGATGTGCCCGGCTGCAGGACCCCGCTCCCCTCAGCGGCCGTGCTCGCACTGCTCCTCGAGCAGAGCTCGGCTCTCCAATACTCCCCGTACGGCACCGGCAGCCGCGCACCGGCCCCTCCTCCCGGCGGCCGTCGAGCTGTCAAGAAAGGTGACAAGCCCGCGGAGGAGCTGAGCTCTTGAAGAGCAGCGCTTTGTTCAGAGATTACTGAGCAGTGACACAATGCGCCGTCCTGGAGAGAGGAGATGTTATCTGAGGCTTCGACATACTTCTGTGTAGAAATCCGTATTGCTTGCTGCTTGCAAGAAGTTGGCTATGCCTGTTTGAAACCACGGAGACCGCAAAATAAATCAGTCGAACCCCGGGCAGGGGACGTTGCGGACCCCCGAGGGCCGGGCTGGGGCTGGCGCTGCTCGCAGCACCACGGCGGCCCGGCCCGGGAGCCCGCGGCATGTGCCCGGCGGCGGCTGGAGCTGCTGCAAGGTTTCGGGTTTTGCTCTTTTGGTGAGGGGGGGGAGGGGGAAATCGCTTTTTTTCCCCTTTATTTTCTTTGTAGACACCTAAAGTTAACGGAAGAGCGACCTTTTGCTGGGAAGAAAGGGTCTGCCTTTATCCACTGCCGTTCCGGTCTTACCTCGTAGCTTTCCTAACAAAGTAAGAGCGGGTGAAGTCGCCGTGATCGTCCAGCCACGCTTCCACCGCTTCCTGCTCCGGCGGGGGGGAGCAGATGCTCTCCATGCTCCGCGCCGCCGCTCTGCCGCCTCCTGCCGCTGCTGCGGCCGCTGTGGTCGATGTCCCCAGTCTCAGCCTTACTCCCGCTGCCGATGCCGTCGGCCCGAGACGGCCGGCGCCCCAGCTCCGCTCTCAGGTGCGCTCCCGGCAGGAAGCCCGGTGTCCCGCCCCAGCGCTACGCCGGCAGCACCACCTCAGCGTACCTCCGGCCCGCCCGCCTGTCCCGCAGCCGCCTCCGGCTGCAGCTCCACCTCCGCCGCGGCCCCGCAGCGCCCCGGGGGTCTGCCGCGCCCCGGCCCCGCCCCGCTTGCCCCGGCCGTGCCCAGCACGGTGGCGGGCGAGGGCAGGCGGGAGGGAGGCTGAGGAAGGCGG